>JARHVA010000267.1:4435000-4437500 GCA_037957365.1 Torreya grandis
AAACAGCTCTTAGCCCAAAGAAAGAAAGTTCATATGGAAAGTTCTTCTGGTTCAGATGAAGGTCATATCTGGCAAACACCTCTAGGTGATGAATCCTATTCAGAAAAAGGATTTCCCAAAGCCACAGACTTTAACCAATATTCCCCTGATGGTCTGTTAAAAGCCCAAATGTATTATCGGTGAACAACCGATAAAAGTCTAGAACAGTCTACAGAGACTAAATTGTTAAATTGGAATAATGTGGCCACTAAATGTTTAAACACCAAGGTTTCTAATATCCAGTCCAGTCTAGACCAGATATCCTCCATGCTTACTAGCATATCCCTTTACCAGAAAGGAAATGTTTCTCAAGCCCTGCAAACTTTAGATACAAGCCATAAGAATAATATGCAATCTCTTGTTTCCAAGGTAGATCATGAAGCTAGCTGTATTAAACAGCTCCAAGGAGAAACACATCATAAAATTGATACTGCAATACAGAGTATCACTAATCTTGTCCAAGAACAAGATTCTGTTGAAACTGAGATCCTCTCTGTTCATGAGCAAGTAAACACCTCTGCTTTACATACCTCTTCCTCTCTTGATAGTCTCACGCGAGAAATGCTCACCCAACAACAGCATATTACACTACTTCCTGAAATTCTTCAGCAAGTATCTACATCTGTGAGTAATCCGGCTCCTTTATCTATAGCAGCCCCCTCTGACTCTTTTGGTTGGATAAATGTAGCCAAAACTCAGCGGGAAACATTAAAAGCTAAAGTACAAAAAAAAGAAGGTGAGGAAAGCCTTGCTGATAAGATTTATCATGTAGGCATGGCTAAAATAGAACCTGAAGAGATGTTTAGCTATTTTGAAGAAGGTGAAACTTCAGCTGCAGCCCAGCAAAGGCCGCCATTAGAGTCTCAGATAAGAACATTAAATTTCCAGCCTTTCTTTTGGAAATTTAATTGTGAAAGCCCTGCTAAGCGAAAGGAAATGATTCATGCTATGCTCGCTTGGGCTAATGTCCAAATACTTGGGTTAAAGAAAGACCCTGTAGATGTTTCACATCAAGTTTCTAATGGATTTATAGGCATTATCAAAGAATGGTGGGATGCTTGTGGTCGTCAATTTCAGGATGAAATCCTCCGCCAAGATCAGCCTATTGTAGCCTTGTGTGAAGCCGTCTACTCTGAATTTGTTGGCATCATTGATAATGAAAAGGAAGCCAGCAAAGCTAAATTTCTCAGAGCTCAGTTATGCGATATGACTCGCATAAATGAATATATATGCCATATGGAAAATCTACTGTATGCCTCTGGAGAAATGTTTAATCCTGCATTCAAGATTAGATACATAGAATCTTTTCCCCAATACTTTGCAGAAAAGTATAAATCTATTTTGGGATCAGATGTGTCTACTATGTCTTTTGGCCGTATCAACCAGAATATCAGAGCAATCAATGAAAAGCTCTGTGCAGAAAGGAAAGCATATAAAGACACTTTGTTATTTCATAAGAAAATAGGAGCAAAGTTTTGTAAATCCTTTACTGACCAATTTGGTTGTACTGATCCAAAGAGTTATAGATATGCCCAGGCAAAAAAGAAAAGAAAGAAAAAAAAGTGTGACTGTTCTCCTCGAAGGTTTAAACCTTCAAAACAAAAGCTTGACAAGTTTAAAGGCCACTCCTTTAAGCAAAATAAAATCTTTAGAAAAAGAAAGAATGGGTTTCAGAAAGCCTCTATCAAATGCTTTCTCTGTCAAGGTCCTCACTATGCTAGCAAGTGTCCCAGTAAAAAGGATAATGCTAAGAAAGTCAATTTCTTACAAAGTAATAGCATAGATGAAGAGAATTATGTTTTATTATCAGATTTAGATCCTGAATATGAATCTGATATATTATGGAATAATATTTCTGATGAAGATGATGATCCTGCAGATCCACAGATTAATATGAATTATGAAGAGATCAGCTCTAATTCTGAATCTTCAGATTATGATTCAGACATTGGATTCCAGATTAATATGCTGAGAACCCAATTTGCTGACACCCTTACTCTATCACAGCAAATCCAATATCTAAAGGATAAGTATCTTCAAACTCCTGCCTTTCTTGTTTCTGAAAAGAAATACTTACAGCATCAAATTGCAGAAACAGAAGAAAAATATTTGTTGCATCTTTCTCAGCAACAACAGCAGAAGCATGCACTAGCAGTTAAGTTCACTGGTCATAAAAAGGGTCCTAATACAGTTGAAGCAAGTTCTTCACAGATAATTGCTGACAGTGTATACTCCCATGCTCCTGAACAAAATGAAAGGAGACAATGGCGTAACAAACGCATATCTCTACTCCAGACTTTTCTTGTCAAGGCTCAAGAAGAACTTCAGCAGTTAATGAAAGAAGAAGCTAAAGATGAAGAAAAACAACAGCTCTTTGAAGAAGAGTTGTGTCAATTAGCTGATAGCTACCCTCCACCATCTGGTATGGTTATTGATGATACAAATAATATTCATCAAATTT
>JARHVA010000267.1:4442500-4722500 GCA_037957365.1 Torreya grandis
ATCCTAAAAATGCAAATTAAATTTAATATGTGTTGAGCTTATGGCAAATGGTTTGACATACAAACATAAACTAAGTTTTATTAAAATGGATCATGGATACATACTCGGTTAAGTAGGTAATCGAACTACCAAGTATATAGACATAATACAAAAATCTTGTGTATACAAAAATACTGTATATTATAGATAGTGTAACATACAGGATGACTATCGATTTGGAGGTTATTGTGTAGGTAAGTTGAATGTTTACATTTAACATAAAATAATGTTTATACATAACTATGACCTGGATTAATTCAACACAAGGCACATATAACTATATGGATTGTGTATATTATCATATAAAATCTCAAGAACATTTAGACGATTTCACAAAGGATTATTGTGTAAATGTTTAGTTATGAGATCTATTAGGGTTAATATACCCATGATAATTTTGGTACAAGGACCAACATACATGTGTGTCAATTATGTGCTTGAGACATTTGTGAAAATGAATATATTTTTGACTATATCTTATTATTTGAATAGAATATAGGGACTGTGTCTATACACAAAACCATGAATATATACAAACAAATTAAAGTGTTAAGACTGTGTAATCTTAAAATTAGAACATATGATATATAAATGTATATATAACTAAGTGTTTCAAACACACACACACACACACACACACACACACACACACACACACACACACACACACACACATAAAGGGGATCCAAGTATTCACATGTATGTATATACATGCTAAGAGGAATAATTCTCTGCTATATGTTAGCATGATACCATAATGGTATCATGAAGACCAGTTTGAACAACATTTTGTAAGCAAGCACAAAAGTTTGTATGTCTATTATCAAGCAAACATTCTAAAATACTGACATTCAGACCTCTTCTGAATAAAGGGAAAACATCAATAATAATGGCTCTAATATGCAAAAACTTATATTTAGACTGAGATTTTAACTGTCGAATAGTTTTGTCATCAACTATTTGCAAGTGGTATTTATAATAATCCAAGGCTATACTGGCCCAAGCTTTTAGTGTCCTCTTACTATTAAATACAAGGTCATGTATCGCCTAACCAACACCCTTCATCCTGTTATCAAGCATACTCCCACGCAAGGCAAAGTGTGGTGTGTCACACTACAAAAAATAGTCAGATAATCCCAGGTGAATCAATCTCTTAGTCTGATCTTAAGTTTCTCAAAAAATGCATTGTAGACACAAACATTGTTCAGAAGCCTAGGAAATCCTTATCTTTTGCCACATCTGTAAAAGATTTGCCAAATAAATCTATTATCAAATTTGACTCTCAAAATGATCTAAAAGACCATATGCTAAATATACAATTGTAGCGACCCTTGCCTCCTATCAATCCTCATTGTCTGCATCTCAAGAAAGTTCATGACCCTCAAATAGATAACTTATAGACAATGATAAATGATCAAGCTAGAATTTTGATAAGCTATTTGATTAGTCATTAGGATGGATTATTTTTAACTAGGAGAGGATGTCATGACTAAGCATGAATTGATTTTAAAACTGTGGATTATTTTATGGCATGGACATTGCATAACATTTATATGTTGTTTTGATTATGATATAATATCATGGATTTAATTAGTCCTAACATATCAATGTTTATCATGTCAACAAGATTCATATTTATTTGATTATCAGATTCATCATTGTTTGATGCTTCCCATAAAATATGTAACTCATATTATTGGTTCAATGCTAGCATGACAAAGATTTACCTTTTGTTATATCCATCTAGTATCAACTGGTTTCTTTAGCAGAATACCAGGTCATTATATACTAGTTTGAATGTCAGTATTTTATGATGTATTAGTCAATCTAGCTTTCATTTAGTTGCAAGATTTTTCTAATTCATTAACTTGAATTCTGATTTGTTCATAATAAAGTTAGATAGGAAAATACATGAAACTTTTCCTAAGATTATTTGATTTAAAATTAGTGCTTGCTTACAAAATGATGTTTAAATTGGTTTTCATGATGGTCTAATTTTCACAACTGTGTATCCAAATTATCCAGTCACCATTCTTCAAGAATAAAACCTAAATAACATCTTGAAGTTTTTCCTTCAAACTCATAGATTAGATATGATCCCTATATCTTATCCTCTTGCTATTAAATACCAGGTCGTGTATCGCCTAACCAACACCCTGCATCTTGTCATCAAGCATACTCTCAGACAAGGCAAAAACGTGGTGTGTCACGCTACAAAAAATAGTCAGATAATCCCAACTGAATCAATCTCTTGGTCTGATCTTAATTTTTCAAAAAAATGGATTGTAGACACAGACTTTGTTCATAAACCCAAGAAATCCTTATCATTTATCACATCTATAAAATATTTGCCAAACAAATCTATTAATAGATTTGACTCTTAAAAGAATCTAAAAGACCATATGTTGAATATACAATTGCAGAAACCCTTGCCTCCAATAAATCATCATTGTCTACATCTCAAAAAAGTTCATGACCCTCAAATAGATTCATATTATTGTATTGATTGCTAAAAAATTACAAGTAATCCAAATCAATCCAATATTCACATGGTTAAAATAAATTTAACTATAGAAAGGTTGCTTGAAAAAAAAAAGAAGTTACTTACTGAAGACAAAAGAATTAATATGGAAGGAACTTCTAGAGAAAAGACTAGAAAGGAAACAGAGGAAGGTCATATATGGAAAACTCTTCTCGAAAATGAATCATACATAGAAAAGGGATTCCCAAAGCCTGTTGATTTCAATCAATATTCACCAGATGAAAAATATAGAGCACAAATGTATTATCTGAGATCTATTGATAAGAACCTTGATCGGTCCACAAAAATTAAGTTAATGAATTGAAATAATATTACAACTAAATGTTTGAATAATAAAATTTAAGAAATACAATAAAGTCTCGATCAAATTTCTAAAATGTTAAGAAGTATTGAGTTATAACAGAAAAGAGAAATTACTAGAGCTATTAATGTTTTGAATGATAATATTATTACCCATCATAGTCAGTGTATCTAAAAAATAGATAGTGAATCCAACAGTATTAGACTACAGTAACAATCTATTGAAACAAAGGTAGATGATATGATTGCTAAAAAAAAGGTTATTAGTCAAAGTCAAGATCAACTTAAGACTATTATGGCTTCTATTGAGATAGATTTGAAAACTCAAATTATTACTCTTGAGACAAAATAGGAAGAAACACATCAAGAAATCAAACAACTATTTTTAGCCTCTGATAGCATAGCTAGAGAAATTATAAACCAAAATTCTAGCTTATCTTCTATTCCTGATATTCTAGATATATTAAAAGATAAAGGACAATATTCTCAACAACAACCAAAAATTATTGTTACAAAACATATTGAATACAATCAAAATATTTATTATTGGCAAAATGTTTTAAAAATACAAAGAAAATCATTCACGAGATCTAAATCAACAAGTCTACCTAATTCTGAGAAATCTTTTGATAAGATCTTCCAAGTAGGTATGAGTAAAATTAAACCTACTAAAACTGAAAGCTATTTTGATATAGGAGAATCTTCAAGTCCAAACCTCTACTAGATTCTCAAATAAGAACATTGAACCTTCAACCTTTGTTTTGGAAATTCAATTATGAACCATCACAAAGAAAGAAAGAAATGATTCATGCAATGTTAGGTTGGGCCAGTGTACAAATTCATGGTCTTAAGAAAAATCTTTTTAGTGTTAGTCAATAAATTGCAAATGAATTCATAAGAAATATCAAAGAATGGTGGGATGTTAGTGGTCCAGTGTTTCATGAAAGTATATACACTCATCCAGAACCTATTTCTACACTCTGCAATGCTCTACTTTCTAAATTTATTGGCACACTTGATAATGATAGCAACTAAAAGGGGGTAAATTTTTTATTCAAACGAGCCCGAGAACGGGCAGATTACATACTAATATCTTGCTCAAGAAGATGCGCCAGGGTAGAGGTTAACCCGTCTGAAATCATACTCTGGTCATGAATAGACCAACGCGGTCCATATTCTGTAGCCCATTTGGCCAAACAATCGGCCACACTATTCCATTCACGAGGAATGTGCTTAAATGAGATCCTCTCAAAAAACTGGCTAATTTGTTGAATTTGCTTAACAACCGTGGCCAAACACCAATCCACCTGCTCTAAATTACGATTACTCAACAAGTTAACAACAACTTGTGAGTCTAACTCACAAATAACATTAAGCCAGCCCTGCTGGCAGCATATATGCAAAGCTTCCAGGAGAGCATGCGCCTCCATCAGATTATTGGTGTGAAGGCCTTTATACTCTAAAAATAGGAAACGAATAGCCCCATCGCTGTCTCTTCCAATACCCCCAATCCCAGCCTGCCCGAGATTGCCTCTAGCCAACCCATCCACATTCACTTTGGTAACTCCCTCCTCTGGCGTCGTCCACTTGCCCAGCCTGCTGATCGGCCCCTTGCACTACCTACGACGAGTGGAAATCCAGCTAGGCGATAGGAGTGGGTAGTCAAAGGTGACCCAGCTGAGAGTCGCACCCAGACAGCTGCATCGGTCGGTGCCAAGTCCTTCCCACTACCTGATTTTGCCTGAACTGTCTCTTGTAGTGCCAAAAGAACCTTGGTCCAGACCTCCCTCAAATTTACACTACAGTCTTTAAAAATTCATCTGTTCCTCTCAATCCAAAGGAACTAGAGGATAAAGGCCAGCCCAGCAAGCCAAGCATTTTGCAGAATAGGCGCCTTACCAGGAGGACCATCTAGGCGCCGCCAAAAGTCTTCCAAAGAAACAACATGCCAGCATGGGCACCCCCAGGCATCCCACCATAAATGCCATAACTTCCTGGCAAAGGAGCACTGAAAAAAGAGATGCTCAACATTCTCCTCGCTGTCCCGGCAAAGCACACAGATAGAAGGACCATGAAATCCTCTTTTCAAGATGTTGTCCCAAGTGAGACACCATTTGTAGAAAAGAGTCCACATGAAGAAATTGCATTTAGGCCATGAAACCGAATTCCAAATTCTCTTGCTCCAATGGAATTCCACATTCCCATAACAATTTTTTGTCAGCGCCTTGTATCCTGAAGATACTAAATAGAGCCCACTGGCATCGCCTCCCCATGCCAGAGTATCTTGCTCCCGCAGAGAGCAACACGCTCTGGAAGCAAGGAGCTGCTCCAGTTCCAGTCGACTTTCCATTGTGCCTCCCATCGGCCAATCAGACTCCTGCTTCCATCTAAAAGCCATAGTATTCCCCAAATTGTAAGCTTCTTTATAATGTTCCATAGTGTCCCACCCAGCACCTCGAAAAACCTCAGATAGAGCTTGTAACTGGGGGTGAGAAACCAGGAGGGATGGTGTACCATCCCATAAATCCTCCCAGAACAACGTCTCAGTTCCACTATTACATATCCAAAAAAGACTGGGTTGCACCAAGGACGCTCCATGCTTGAGGGTGCTCCACACCATAGAGCCTCTCCCCTCAATGGGAAACCTGGGGATCTCCGCAGGGAGAGCTCCTGGGAAGTATTTCACCGAAAGAATACAGGCCCAAAGATGGGACTGATTGGTACACCACCGCCAGAATAGCTTTGCCGCCAGAGCTTGACTGGCCAAGATAGCCGATATAAGCCCCAAGCCACCCTCCTTCTTGGGCCGACACACTGTGTTCCACTTAACCAAGCTCCATTTCAAGTTTTGGAGATTACCGCTCCAAATAAATTGCCGTGAGAGAGCATCAAATTCCTGGAAGAAATACATCGGGGCTGCCTGGACCATGCTGCAGTATGTGGGCAGCGCTTGAATGACCGACTGGAGGAGGACTACTTGACCCGCCATCGAGAGCCACCTGTGGGTCCAATGATTGACTCTCTAACGCAAATTATCAAGGATCTTCTGCCAAAAAAGCCTAGGCTGCCTGCCAACCACAATGGGAACTCCCAAATAGGTCATCGGAGGGGCGTGCCTCTTAAATCTGAGGATTGCGGCAATCCTACGCTGAATAGAAATGGGAGTATTAAAGAAAAAAATGGAAGATTTTTGCTCATTCAATTTTTGCCTTGAAGCTGCAAGATAGGTGTCTAAGGTACTCCTGAAAGCATCTGCCTCCTTAACCCTAGCAACCCTTGTCAGAATGGTATCGTCCACAAACTGAAGGTGGGTCAAGTTGGCAATCCCATGCCCCCACTGCCATCACTGAATCATGTGCTGAGAAGCCTGATATTTTAGAAGCCGACCCAACCCCTCAGCCAAGATAATAAACAGATAAGGAGATATCGGATCCCCCTGTCAAAGCCCTCTAGAGGTCCAAAATAGTCTGGATGGCGTGCCATTGATGAGGACTGAATAAGAAGGCGTAGTCACACAGCTCAGCGCCCACTGAACCCAATCCTGGCTAAAACCAAAAGCCAAAAATTTTTTTTGCATGAAGTTCCAGTCAACTCTATCATAAGCCTTAGCCATATCTAGCTTAATGAACATCCCTCTCTCCCGAGAAGTGCTCATAGAGTGGATTGCTTTCGAAGCAATCACCACTCCATCCAAAATCTGCTTCCCAGCCACAAACCCCCCTTGCTCATCAGAAATGATACTAGGGAGCCACATCTTAAGCCTCTCCACAATGAGCTTGGTGATTATTTTATAAACCATATTACACTGCGCTATAGGCCTAAAGTGGTCCATCTAATTCACCTGTTCCTTCTTCGGGATCAACACCAGAAAGGTGGCATTCAGTGCTTTGAGCATCTCTTTACTGTGGTAGGATTCTTGCACAACTTCAAGTAAATCTTGGCTGATAATATCCTAGAAATCTTGGAAAAACTCAGCTGGGAATCCATCGGGACCAGGAGTTTTCCCTCTGCGCATCGTGAACACAATTTTCTCCAGCTCTGATTTATCAATCAGCTTTAGGAGCTCATCATTCATTTCCTGTGTAATGATGGGCAGTATGCAAGCCAAGACTGAATTCTCCTCCAACTCAGCATTATGCGCTTTGCTAGAAAGAAGCTCCGAGTAGAAACGAACAGCCTCCTAAGAGATTGCAGGAGCAAAAGAGATACACGTCCCATCCAAGCCCACAAGAGAGGTGATATGGTTCCTGTTGCGCCTCACCTGGATAGACTTATGAAAAAAGGTTGTGTTTCTATCTCCTTCCTGGAGCCAGTCAATCTGAGCTTTCTGCTTCTAGAAGATTTCTTCTCGAAGCTCCCACTCATTCAGTTCACTCAGAGCCCCAAATTCAGCCTTACGGAGATCTTTGGACATCCCAAAATCGTGAATCTATCTAGTAATACTATCCAACTTATCGTGTGCTTTCCTCTTCATAACATAGAGATTTCCAAAATTGTTCCTGTTCCCACCTGAAGCTTTCTTTTGACAAACTGCAACTTTTTGGCAAAGGAAAACATGGTTGTCCCATAAGCTGGACCCCCCTGCTTCCACCAGTGGGTCATCAAAGTATGCAGCGATGGATCTCGAAGCCACATCAGCTGGAACTTGAAGGGAGGTTTCTTGGGCCAGTCAATGTAGTTAGTTGTGAGCTTGATGGGCCAATGGTCTGACCCTCTCCAGTCCAAGATTTTTGAGCTAATAGAGAGCACTAGATAGTAAAAAACAAGAGACTAAAAATCTATCAAGGCGCTCTGAAATAGCTTCATTACCTGATCTCCTGTTGCTCCAGGTGAAAAGCCCATTGATGAGTTTAACATCTGCTAGGCGTAGCCTCTCCATATTTTGTCTAAGGCAATCAGCCGAAGGGTCTAGCCAAGCTATCCCACCCCTTTTTTCCTCAAGACTGAGAACCACATTAAAATCCCCACTCGTGATCTAGGGCAAGTAAGGGAAGCAACTCCTAACATGACTCAAATGTTCCCAAAGCTTAAACTGTCCCCGAATGTCCACATGTGCATAGACATTGGTGACCAACATCAGTTCTTCAGTATCAGGGGATGCTATGATCATAGAAAGTGTCTGAAATATTAGCCAACCATTGGAGAGGCGTGATCTTCCTTGGATCCCAGCAGATTGCCACACCCTTAGCGCTCCCTACTGCTCCAACACACTGACCTTGCCCACCTTTCCAAATTTTTGGCATACAACTCAACATGGCATCAACGAAAAGCTTAGTCTCCTGGTTACAAAGAATATCTGGAGAGTGCTCAGAAATCACCTTTCGCATAGCTTTTTGTCAGGGGGTACTATGCAACGCTCTCACATTCCAAGACAACACTATCATTGAGTGGATTGGGTGAAGTGCTCATTCAGAGTTCTAACCACTTCCGATTCCACTAGCAAATCTCCTGTGAATTTGAGTTTCTCCTAGTCCTTCTTGCACCCCGGTCTAGACGATATGGAAGTGGAGGCTTTTTTAAATGGCCTTGGCGCTATACCCAGCACATCCGACTCTCCCTTTTATTTCCTAGGAAGACCTGAATCTTTGATCACCTTGGCCCAACTACCTTCCTTGTTCTGCTGTGTTCCCAAATCTGCCAGGTTCCTTGCCACTGGTACACATACAATCTCCTGACACGACTGAGTAATCATGTCTTGATTTTCACTTGGTATAGAAAGATGCTCTCCCCACTCTGAAGGGCCTCCCTCCTCCTCCGGTGGAATGCCATCTTCAATGGCCATACAATCCAGCGCTTCAAACCTGTTAAAACTCATTTCAAGAGCTCTATCTTGATTTCCTCGCTTCAAGCCTCGCCCTTTCCCTCGCCGTCGGACTGGAGTAAAACCCTCCTTATCCATGCCAATCTCCATCTTAGAGCCCAAGGTCTCACTAGGCGGGTTTAGATTGGCTTTAGCATTTTTGGAGTGTCCTTGCTGGGACTTTGAACTACCCCCATGGGTCGGCTGTCCAGGATCCTTCCCTGCATTGGGTGCCATCTCCTTGAATCTTCCAGCCTGAGGGCATTGAAGGTGCAAATGGCCATAAACATGGCAGATCCTACATCAAAAGGGAATAGCTTCATAATCTATTTGTTGGACCCAGGAGGTAGCCCCCAAACAGATTTCAATAGATTCAGGCAAGAGATTATTCAGGTTGATTTCAACACAGATTCTGGCATAGGAAATAAGCTTTTTGTCCAAAGACTGATTTGCTATGGCGATTGGCAATCCTAGTAAGGCAGCTATTTGCTGTAGAATATCTTCTCTCCAAAATTCCAGAGGCAAACGCGGTAGACGGACCTAAACCGAGACTCAGGCTGGTAATTCCTCGGCTGAATCAAACCTAGCATGCCAGGGTTTGATGAACAATCCATTTCTATCATAAAAATAGGGCCCTCCTTCAAAAATGCGGTTCCTATCAGCAATGGAAGAGAAATTAACCACAAAATAATTGTTGACAGCCAACATGATTTCTATGTCTCCCTCTACCTGCCAGGTGTGTCTCATCCAGGCATCCAGGGCATACTGAGATATTCTAATTCCCATGAATTTGTAAATCAGGGCATGAGCTGCCAGATACTCAACCTCCTCCTTGATTGTATCCTGAGTAAGGACCAGAATCGGTCTCTCTTGGCTACATGGG
Organism: Torreya grandis; assembly: GCA_037957365.1. NCBI lineage: Eukaryota > Viridiplantae > Streptophyta > Pinopsida > Cupressales > Taxaceae > Torreya > Torreya grandis. Next base: position 4,452,065 of record JARHVA010000267.1, read on the forward strand.
AAATAGCCGTTGACCCTCGCCCCTTTGGGTTGATTCTTGAAGTCCGACGCATCTCTCCCATGAGCGTCGTCCTCCTGTTCCAGCCGCGGCTCCCCTGATCCTTCGCCTGGCCCGTGTTTTCCTCCTCCAAGCGCAGCCATCTTTTTTGGCACACTTGATAATGATAAAGAAGTAAACAAAGCAAAGTTTTTTAAAGCTCAATTGTGTGATATGACCAGGCTAGATAAATATATGTGCTATATGGAGAATTTGGTTTATAATATTGATGAAATCTTTAATCCAACATATAAGATTAGGTATATAGAATATTTTTTTGAATATTTTTCTATCAAGTACAAAGCTGCTATGGGTGATAATCTTCCAACTATTTCCTTTGAAAGAATAAATCAGATTATTAAAATAGTTAATGAAAGGTTATATGCAAAAAAAAGGCACAAATGAAACTATAAAATTTCACAAACAGATTGGTGCAAAATTCTGTAATTCTATTGATGATAATTTTGGTTGCATAGATGTACATAGATATAAACAATATAAAAAGAAGAAAAAATATCATTCTTGCAAATGCTCATCAGAAAAAGAATTCACTTATATTAAGCCTTGGAAGCTTAGATATAAGTCTAAAAGAAGGAAATTTGGTCCTAGAAGGATATTCAGAAAAAAGAAACATGGGTTCCAAAAGAAGTCGATCAAATGCTTCATTTGTTAAGGTGATCATTATGCAAATAAATGTCTTAATAAGAAGAAAGAATCAAAGAAGATTAATTTTTTGAATAGCCATGGAATCAATGAAGATGAATATATTTTAGTTTTAGATGAAGATGAACTTCAATATGAGTCAGATATTTTATGGGAAGCATGAAACAGTGATGAATCTGATAATCAAATAAATATAAATCTTGTTGAAACTAAATCAGAAGATGAATCATCTTATTATGATTTTGATATAGGATTTTAGATTCATATGATTTATGCTCCTTTTCTATATGCATTGAGTTTATCCCAACAAATATCTTTTCTCAAAGAAAGATATGCTAAAACTCTTACATAAATGATCTCTGAAAGAATGTTTTTATAACAACAAATTGTAGCTGCTGAGCAAAAATATTCTCTCTACTTAGCTTTAAAAAAAAGACAAAAGGATATTTTGTCATAAGAATTTCAATCCAAAAACCAAAAAGCTCCTCTGATTGAAGCTGCCTATCAACCTATCACATATGATAGAGCTACTTAATGAAAGAAATGCATCTATCAACTCCAGCTCTTCTTAGCTAAAGCTTAGACTAAATTGTAAGATCTTATGAAAGAAGGAGCTCTTGTTGATGAACATGAACAACTCTTTGAAGAAGAATTGCTCCAAGTAACTAATGCGATAGAATCTCATTTTGAGGGGGGGAAAGTCTCTCATAATAATTCAAACATACATCAAATATCAGTATATAATACTAATAATCTAGTATGTGAAATTCAGATTAAATGAGATGGTTTTAAATCATATAGCTTAGATGTCCTACTTGATACAGGTACTGATATCTCTCTTCTAGATATCATTATATTCCTATTGATATGTGAAAAGTTGATTTTCATAAGTTGACTTTCAATACAAAAACTGTAGTTTCAAAATTATCTGTAGTTATTCTTGTTATGCTTGGTGACTCTATCTATCATTTTAAGATAGTACAACATGAAATACCAATGTATGACATGATGATTGGTTCATATAACTTGGCTACTTTCTATCCCATCGCAATTCAATCACATGAAATAATTTTTGTAGAAAAATATTCTTTATATTAGAAATCCAGATATGAATGCATAATTCTTATGAAAGAAAAACCAAAGAAACTAGTTGATACTAGATGGATACAACAAAAGGTAAATCTTTGTCATGCTAGCATCGAAACAATAATTGAAAAACTTAAAAAAGATTGTTACTCTGAAAATCTTTTAGCATTCAGAGATAAGAAAATACATGAATGCATAATCAAATTGAATATGGTAAAAGATAAATATGACAAAGAAATAGAACCCAAATTCAAGGCACGTCATTCAGGAATGTCTCCTTCACTTAGAGAATAATGTTTTTAAGAAATAAAGTAATTAAAGGAACAAGGTTTAATTAGAGATTCTAATAGCCCTTGGTGTGAAGCATTTTATGTAAATAAAAGATCAAAACAAATAAGGGGTAAAAAGAGATTAGTCATAAATTATGTTCCTCTTAATAAATATGTCTTACCTATCCAACATACTATTCCTTCAAAAGATGAAATATTGTAAAGAATAAGTGGAAGTAAGGTTTACAGTAAGTTTGACTTAAAATCAAGATTTTGATAGATACAAGTAGCAGAACAAGACAGATATAAGACTACATTTATCACTCTATTTGGACAATATGAATGGAATGTCTTATCCTTTGGCTTAAAGACTACTCCTAGCATAATTCAATAAATGATGAATAAAATTTTCTCAACTTATTCTGATTTTATTATTGTCTACATAAATGGTATATTGGTCTCTTCAAAATCTCTTAAAGATCATCTAAACCATCTAGAACAATTCTATCAGATTGTATTTGACAATGGTTTAGTTCTATCTTAAAAAAATGTCAGTTTTTAAAGATGAGATTGAGTTCTTAAGAGTCACTATAAAATCAAGAGAAGTTGCAGTTCAAGAACATGTTTTGAAGAATATTAAGAATTTTTCTGATGAGCTCAAAGATAAAAAATTGCTACAAAGATTTTTTGACTGTGTAAATTATGTAGCAAATTATTATTATAATATTTCACAAGACATAATTCTTCTAAATGAAAAGCTAACAAAAAATCTTTCAGCATGGTCAGATGAAATGATAAAGGCCATTCAAAGAATAATACAAAATTGTTAAAATTTGTCACCTTTAATGTTATCTGGTAATGGTCTAAAGATTATTGAAATAGATGCTTCAAAATTATATTGGGGTGCAGTTCTTTAAAAAAGATTGTCAAATAGTTCAAAAAAACCCTGTAGATTTGCTTCAAATTTTTTTTAAAAGGCTCAGAAAAATTATCATTCTACTCATAAAGAGATTCTTGTTGTTATTAAGGCTATTCAAGCTTTTATGCCCTTTGTGAGATCAGAAAAAATTCTTATTAGATCTAATTTGAATAACTTTATGAGTATTCTTCATTCTACTGACAATCTAATGAAAATATCTATGAGCATGTTAACTAGGTGGGCAACATTTTTGTCAGATTTTGATTTCTCTGTTAAACATATTCTTGGAAAAAAGAATTGTCTTACCGATTTTATATCCAGAGAATTCAATTCAAATAATTCAGAACAATCAGTCATGGCAGTAATAGTTATTGAAGTTCATGAATTTTTTTATCAGCATATATAGAGATCTACTCCATCTATTGCTAATTAGTTAACTCATGAAATCGATGCTCTCACAAGAAAATCTCATAAAGCTTCTACAGAACTCAATAATACTCATTTGGCATGGACATCTCAGTTTTAAAAACTTGATGGTAAAAGGTGGTGCTCCACAATAATGTTATATAATGAAGCTAATGATCCAAGGATTATTGGTATAAATAATCCATTTAAGAATTTCATTTGCAGACATGGTTTTGAATTCCTGATCCAATGGTCTACCTTCTAGCCAAGTTTTAATCATGCAATAGATTTTTTTTGGTCATCTTCTAAAATTCTAGATTATTTATTTAAATTTATGGATTATATTATGCCAATGAAAGCTTCTGATGATCTTACTATTTGTATTCCTCCAAATCAAGTGAGAAATATATTTATTGCTTTAATGATGCCTTTTAGAATTAAATTTGAAATATTTTCAATTAAAAATTTCCAAGTTAATCTACATGCCAGCTTAGCTCCTGCACAATCGTTAGCGGCTCTTTGGAAGCGGTTCACTATAAGTCATCAAGTTGTGTCTCCTCCTACACCTGGTGGTTGTATCTTAAAGATTTTATCGGCTTTATACATGGACCACATTGACTTTGATTTTGATGATGATAACCATTATTCTCCCCAAGGAGAATAAGAATTCAATGATGATGATTGAATTGATATAAAGACTAGTTATGGAGTCTGTTTGTAGTTGTGAATGTAGGCACGATAATCATATTTTGTTATTTATGGACCTCACCACTTTTAAAAGGTGGTAATCTATTGTTCGTGTTGATAGATTCATTTTTTTTCTTGTTAGGCGGTGTGTAGTGGGCCCATAACCCACTAACTTTTAGCATCTTGCCTTTTGTCCATTGATTTGGCATCTTTGTGTCGACTGTTGATCTTCTCATTTCATCCTATAAATATGAGGAGTTCTTCATTTCATAAGCATTGAATGCCTAGAGTCAAGTCTAGTGTTTTAGTCTAGTAATTAAGTCTTAGCAAGTTAGCAAAAAGTGTATGCTCTTCGCTTGCCCTCTCTGTAGGATCCTATGAATCAATTTTTTTTCTAAATATGATATTTATATGTTTGTTGTATCACTCTGCTATATGTTAGCATGTTTGTAAGCTTTCTGTGTCCCAAGATCTTGTTCATAATGGTATCAAAGCCATGTCAATATTTTGTCAGGATTATGTTCAAATCATGTTTATTTTGTAATATTTCTTTGATATATCAATAAAATTATACTTTCATCTCTTGCTATTTATATCTATCTTGTTATTATGATCTTTTGTCCCCATATCATCTTCAGTCATATTTGTGGCCAAATGTTATATCATAAGGATGTCTATGATGGTAAAGGATACCATGTGTTTATATATAACTTATGAAACTATGAGATTATATTTATAGATGAAATATATTCATTTTTTTTAAACACTATGAGTACCTATATATGAAGGACTGTGCATATATGTATAAAACATTGTGAGTGTACATATACATGATTGGACTGTACAAATATGTATAAAATTCTACGAGTATATATATATATATATATATATATATATATATATATATATATATATATATATATATATATGGACTATGTATATTTGTTTATAAACTATGAGTTTAAACATATTTAAATAGAGAATAAATGGATTGTGTGTTATTTGACATTAAACAAGGTAGAATCATATAGTGAATTCGGCTTCTAAAATTATGAACTTATGAAGTTGAATGAGTCAATGCTATAATGGATAATTATGACCAATTAACTTAATTAGAAAACATAAAACACTGTGTTAAGGCTTATTAATTATTATCCTCTATTCTTGATAACTCAAATTAACGTATAATGACTTAAAATAGGAGAAATAGCGAAGAAATTGAATTAGGAATGAATTTGAGCCTAATTAAAATTATATCTTTTATGTTAAATAAGTAAAATAGGGGTTATGGAAATATTGATACCCTATTTGATTCTCAAAGCCTTTCTCATGAAAAAAAATATTTAGTTAGAATCTTTTAAACTTTAAAAGAATAATGAAAAGTATTGTTAGTGGGTCAGAACAGAAATCATGTATGAAATCTTATATATTATGGGGTATATAATATGCACGATGCATAAATATATGAAATATACCTATATGAGAACTTAGGTTCTCATATACGTATATAGCTTGCATTTTTAAAATGGGATGCGTGCTTATAATTATGGATTATGACTAGTAAAGTAAGTCACACAATCCTGATAGATAGGGAACTATAATTATATGCATAAGGTCTCTTAAAATCATATTGAGTGTCATAAATGAAAGAATGTGTGTTGTTTATGAGTTATTGATCCTTTGTTTATTTATGGTTGTTGTTTGTAAATAAGTAAAGTGAACAATATTATGATATTGTTAGTTGTAAAACAATTGAATTTACTTAAAGATTTTAGTAATGCAGTCCGAGTATCTATTTTATCCATTTGGTAATTAAACTTATTATGTTATTAATTATTGTTTAAAATAATATAGTAAAGATTAATTCATATGTATGACGAACTAAATATATGTATTGTGATTATTCTTGTATTTAGCATGTTTTATACCTGCTAATAGAAATAATCTGTATGAATCTGTCAGTTATATAAATGTTAACCAAATCTCATATTGCTGGTACTAACAAGCAGTGAGATGGACTTCACTAGCTTACTTAGCACCACCAATGCAAGATGAAGGTAATCCGATCAAGTGGTGTGTATGAATTTGACTGATCCTAGAGATTAATAGATATTTAAAATCTTTGACGAAAGTAATGTTTAGATAGACATTGTCATTTCATATGTATGATTTACATGTTTGTGCAATATCATGTCAAAACATATTTTTTTTATGATGCAGTATGAGTATATATTTTATCCATTTGGTAATTAAACTTATTATGTTATTTATTATTGTTTAAAATAATATAGTAAAGCTTCATTCATACGTTTGATGAACTAAATATATGTATTGTGATTATTCTTGTATTTAGCATGTTTTATACCTACTAGTAGAAATAATATGTATGAATCTATTAGTTATATAAATGTTAACTAAATATCATATTGCTGGTACTAACAAGTAGTGAGATGGACTTCACTAGCTTACTTAGCACCACCAATGCAAGATGAAGGTAATCTGATCAAGTGGTGTTTATGAGTTTGACTGATCCTAGGGATTAATAGCTATTTAAAATCTTTGACGAAAGTAATGTTTAGATAGACATTGTCATTTCATATGTATGATTTACATGTTTGTGCAATATCATGTCAAAACATATTTTTTTTATGGTACACATCATGTAGTAGAAATCTTACAGCACATGGGTACTAGCATGTTTCTCTAGATTCTTGCACCATCACTATCTACCCATCTGTGAAGGGAAGACCATTCCCTATTTGGGGGATTGTCTAGAGGATTGATGGTTCATTGGTTGGTGTGGAAAAAAAACTCAGATGATGCTCTTCCTCCCCATTGCAGTACTTCTTGGAGATTATACTTGAGATTATCAGAGATACATGAGTTATAGTGACTTGAGCTCCGTGGAACATTGTATCTATTATTATATTTATGTAGAGGCATAATACCTGTTAGAATTATAATTGATTAATTTCTGTATGTTGACAATAGTGGTTATATTATTGTACCAACCATGGCTAGATTTTATTATAATTACTTTATTTATGTAGTTATGTTGTGTTACATAAGATGTTAGTGATCAATAATTGTTATTGCTACATGTTTACTTATATTTAATATACTTAGTTAGTGTGTTAAGATCACTAATTAGATTTTTGTGGTGTAATCCAATGAAAGAATAAGTGTTGTGTAAATATTATTAAAAAAAAACTACATTATTCTAGTGAATCCCTGAAAGGATGTTACACAAGTAGCTTTCAACTTCACTAAGGCTGTTTGATGTTCTACTAACCAAGGAACCTTTCGTCCATAATTCCATGAACAATCTTGTGCATATGTCAAAAGCTAAGCATGCAAGTGAATGACTAATTCTATAAAAAATGTTTCATATAGGGAATCATATAGATGTTGCTCTACCCATGTGCATGCAGAAACTTCTGGTTTAATATACTGAAGCACAAACATCTCTTCTATTATACCAACCTAGTGTTCGACATTTTCCAAAGAAAGTCACTCGAGCATCTTTCTACCATCATGGTAACAAGTGCAACGGGTCCTGACAATGGAACCAAAATGTTTGGGTTCATTTATCTTTAGTTTCACTTGGCTAATTATTAGTCATGTGCTTAGAGGAAGGAAGAAACTAATGAGCTAGCATGCCAACATACCACATGAATAGTAACCTTGCACGCCTACCTGAGGCACGCAACCTAGATCAATTCCCATCGATTATACTATGTGATAGTGGATAGATAAATCTATCTATGGTTGAGCACTTGGGTTAGCAAATTTAGTCATAGTTACTACAATCATCACTCTAGAGTTAACTATTTGATTCATTCACGTATTTCATGTACTTATCTATTATCATAAAAGCATATTTAACACCCAAAAGATCAACACACCAAGATAAACAAATAAAATAGTGGTTTCATTGATCTTAATTGATATGAATACAAAGATATTTCATCTATCACACTATCTATTACACATCTCTATCTTGACAACAATAATAACCATCTTAATAACTAGTACATAAGCAAAACTATGGGGTGTTTATACACAAACTAGTCCCTCTCGGGTTACATCATTAATACATTACAAATGACAAACCAATGACTATTTCAGAAAAAGAAGTCATGGTAAGTCATTACAATTAAGTCCCTTTTGACTCGGGCCTAATAGTCCCTATATACTCTTTCTATGCTAGATATTCACTTTCATGCTCTTTTTCTCTTGCGAACCAGTGCTATAGTCATGCTTGAGTAATATTTGATGCTTCTGTGAACTGATTTACAACCATCTTCGCTTCCTGCACCTTAACCTAGTCTTTTGCTTTTTTGAGTCCTCTGTCTTATGTTCATCATTCTCCGTTTCCTCATCTTCCACAACTTGATCTTTCATATCAAGGTCTTATGGAATATTTTTCCTTATTTTTATCTTTTGCATCATTCTCTGTCGCATCAAGGTCCTTTATGTTATTCTTGCACCCTTGCTTCTCCTTGCCAAGGCTCAAAAATACTTGGAATATATTACTATAAAGTTTGGGGTCCAACACAATATTAGAATAAAAGGGGGTATTTCTAGACACTAAAATATGATAATGGATAGTTGACAATGCCATTTTTGACCTACCTTCACCTTACATGACTTGTGCACACACATATGACTCTTATACACCCTCCTCTTTTATCCACATGCTTTTAATGGGCCTAACATTATCGATTTGCCATCAATCACCTATAGGAATTCTCTAGTCTGTGCCTAACTTGTTCATTATCATACTCAAATTGTCTCCAGATCATTAGATTAATATTCCTATCTCTTAGACAAGACTAATATACTTAGGCACCTACATATTTGTATAAGCATCCAACTCTGACAGTCTCGTCCCTACATTAAGCAATAATAATTTTTTAAATTTAAATTATCTTTAGGGGTTGACCCATATGTTTCACATGTCAATGGTGTGAGAAAGTACATAGAGAGTTCCATATAAATACACAGTAGGTCTAAGCCTATTGGACTATCTAACACTCCTAAATGTTACATCTATATGATTCTATACATTTAAAGGGACTGCTCTAAACTTTTCAATTCAATAATTAGTCACAAGGAACAAGTCCTAGCTAAAGTCTGAAGCACTCAAGCCAAGCCAAAGTTTTCACATACTAAGTGTCAAAAGTTAGATTGTAAATTACATTCATTAAAGGACCACCATTGAACATGTACACCTAATATGGAGAACTACTATGATTTGACTTCCTTGTTTGGAGCATTGGATATGTAGGCAACACTGAACCATTCATTGGAGAGTGGTTGAGGTCAACTCAACCTATTGTTAGTCCACTTTTGTAGGCCTAAACTTAGTGTCAAAAGGAGCAGGTCCTATCCAAAGTTTGAAACACTCAAGCCAAGCCAAAGTTTCCACATGCCAAGTGTCAAAAGTTAGATTATAAGTTGCATTCATTAAAAGAACACCATTGAACATATATACCTAATAGGGAGAATTAATGCGATTTGACTTCCCTGTTAAAAAAATTGGATATGTAGGCAACACTCAACCATTCATTAGGGAGTGGCTAAGGTCAACTTAACCCATCGCTATTCCTCTTTTGCAGTCCTAAACCTAGTGTCAAAAATGGATTTAGGGTTTCAAAGAGGAGTTAGTTTTGTGGATTTACTTTCATGTACAAGACTTGATATCGCACATGTAGACAATTTTTAAGTAGGTGTAGTGACCTATACCAAAATAATGAGGCACAACCTCGCAAGACATAATTAAAAATCTGAGATGTTTGCATTAAACGTTAGCATCTAGAGACTGAAGATTTCATCCAAGCATATTTAGACACCTAATACCTAATCTACACGATTTTTTTATCTAGATTTCAGCCCTTCAATCACCTGCATTTGGTCTAAGACCTTAACATAGCATAATCATGTATCTTATTCCCTTAAGTTATTTATATTTATAGCAAGTGCAATTATTTAATCACATTCTACCTTTTACATTTAGATTCATGTATTATTATTATACTTCATATAATTTGAACAGTGCAAAGATATAATTTGAACAGTGCAAAATTTTCCACTTGTTTAGAGTCACGCAATCAAAATAAGGTAAAACAATGTTCTACATACCAAATTTGTTCCAACCACCTCCCTGAAGTAGGGGTTTGTGTATGCATATGCATGGATAATTTGTTGTTAGATCGAGTCATTATGTTAAATAATAGAACTTGTTGATCTTTGATGTTTTCTTGTATTAACTATTTTGTCCTCCAAATGTATTTTTCAATGACAAAATGTTTTATAATGAGAACCATCCACTCTCAAATATATTTCTCAATGTTTTAAAACACGATTTAATTCATGTTTCAATTATAAAACGAATTTATTTTCTTTTATATATTTGAATTACTTTTAAAAATCCTCATATTACAATGATTACGATACAAATGAAACAATTTTAATTACGTTCATAGTGCGATGACCTCAATTAATTAAAGTTGGCTAAACCACCCCCAATAAATTTAAAATATATATATATATATATATATATATTTTGAGACTGTGGGTCGAATTCTTTCACTTTGAGAATAAAGTGAAACGGTAAAGAAAATGGCTAGAATACGGACTAAATAGGCACCTTTTTTTGAAAGATAATTATGTAAAGGCGATTGCCATTCCACAATAAGTAATAAATGTCGACTTCGATCCCAATTTAAATTATATTATAAAAAAATATTCGGATACATTTCCTCCTCCAGAAGTCTCAGCAGAGGAGAGGTTTACTCCATTACAGTACTCTGGGCACAGTAACGCGAGATCACCTGCAACAAATTCCTAAAAAATCGACGAGATAATAAGTAAGTTCTGACCGAACTTTTTACTATAAATCTGTAAAAAAAATTTCAGTTTTTTTATTTTTTGCCCCCATTTTTAAAGCTTCCTAACGTGTGTTTTTGGTAAATTTACCTGAACAAATATAGATACATTTGTATATTTATACAAATAGTATTATTATTCGCCATTATCTGTCACGCTAGAATTTGTTTGATCTTTTTCGTTAGTGGCATCTTCCGTTGAGGTAAATTAGCTTGAAATTTTTTTTCTGTTTGAGTAACTTCTGTTAGGGTTATGGATTTAAGGGTTAGGTTTTTGGGTTCAGGGTTTTAGGTTTTCTCTGATGTATATTTGACAGTATTCATGATCCAATTTGGAGAAATTTGTATACGTCTCTATCTACATCCACAATTTGTTTTCCATTATTTCTCATGCTTCAATTCGTATGCTCTTTTTCACTAGTGACCTCTTCCGTTTAGGTGAATTTACCGTGACAGTCATTTTTGTTGTTTATGTGAGTTTAGTGTAAAAGGTAATTTGTTGTTCGGGTAAATTTAGTCTGAAGGAATAAAGAGGGTTAGGGTTAAGTTTCGGTTTAAATATGTTTGGCAAATACAGCTGATCAAATATAGAGACCGGTGTATGTATCACTTTATCTATAGCGGCAATAATCACTTGTCAAGCTAGATTTTCTGTGCTATTTTCATACATGGCATACAGTGAATTGAGTGCGAATGTTTTTTGTTGAAGTCTAAAGGAGTAAGTAGGGTCAGGGATTTAAGTTTCATCTGCTGTATGCTTAATAGATACTCCTAATCAATTTTTGAGACAGCTGTGTATGTTTTAACTGTTCATTAGTGAGATATTCTGCTGAGATAAATTCAGTGTGAAATGTTTTTTGTCTAGGCAAGTGTAGTCTGGAGGAGGAAAGATGGCTCGAGTTTTAAGTTTCTTCTGTTGTATATTTTTTAAATTCCCCTGATCATTTTAGATATGTTTCTTTATATATAACTATTATTCGTATTTATCATTATTTGTAATGCAAGAATTCATAACCTTTTTTCAATAGCATCATCTTTTGTTTAGGTGATTTTTTCTGTTTTGGTAAATTTAGTCTGAAGGAGTAAAGATGATCAGGGCTTGTAGGATTAGGATTATAAGTTTCATATGCTATATGGGTGATAAATACTCCTGTTCAATCAGACTTGAAGGTTCTACAGTCCATAATAGTTAAACGATATAAAGTTTCTGAATAAAACTGTGTTACAATTTTCCCGATCAAATTTAGAGATGTCTGTATGTTTCTTTGGTTTTATTATGATTACTATTTGCCTTTATTTTTCATGCTAGAATTTGTATGCTCTTTTTGGTTAGCTGCATCTGTATTTAGGTGAATGTGGTGTGAAATGTTTTTCTGTATGTGAATTTGTTCAGGAGGAGTAAAGAGGGTTGGGTTTTCAAATTTCCTTTGTTTTATGTATGCTAAATACTCGTCATCAAGTTTAGAGATATTTTTATATGTTTCTTTATCTATAGCTACAATTTTATTGCCATTATTTGTTATTATAGAATTTGTACGATCTTTTTTATATGTGGCATCTGTTGTTTAGTTGAATCTAGTCTGGAGGAGTGAAGGTTTAGTGTTTTGCCATGGTCATTTTAATGGAGTGTGGGTTTGAGACTGTTTTGGGTTTTTTAGTGTTCCATGATTGATATTTTAGTGATTGAAGACATTTTTTGGTGTTTTACCATAGTTATTTAAGTAAAGCTTTACCACAATATTCTACTGTAGCCATTTCAATTAAATATTAACGTGCTTGGGGTTCCGCATTAGTGGATTTATTGAATTTTTAGTTTATTATGTTCCTTGCAGTAGCCATTTTAGTAGTAAGTATATGTATTGAGGTCTTTGGTTTCTGCATTCGCAACTTTATTGAATTCGCAGGTTTTCTATTCATGCATTAGGCATGTCTAAGTAATAAATATTGAGGTCTTTGGGTTTCTGCAACAGCAACTTGATTGAATTTGTAATTCTATTTACATTTCTGCAATAGCCATTTTAAGGAATTATTACATTTTTTTACAATTCTGACATGGCCATTGTATCAAAGGATTAGGGTTTATATGGTTGCACCATATGAATGCTTACGCGGGATTTGTTTAAGCTTTGGTTTGATTCTGAAGGATTGGTGTGTACTTTCACAATGTCAGGGTCAGTAGAGTTTCGCCATAGCGAGTTTAATTAAATGTTGAGGTTATCAGGATTCTTCATTAGAATTTACATGTATTTGTGTTTCTGCAACAGCCATTTCAATGAATTATTGCATTTTTAGGGCACTTTCATGGCCCATTTAACAAAGTATTAGGTTTTTATGGATCTGTTATTACCATTTTCATGTAGGACGAGGGTTTCTAGTGTTTGTAACTTTGTTCTATTCATCTTAAGGAACGTTTTACTATATCAGTGTTAGTAGGTTTCTTCTATAACCATTTTGATTAGATATCGAGGTCTGTTGGACTTTGCACTATGGGTTTTGTTGAATAGCCTTCTGATTTTACATTTCAGTACATTTACAATAATGGGCTTCCACACAGGAACTGTATTAATGAACAGCTAAATCTGGCTGGCCCTACAAGAGGGGCATGCACCCACCCAAGGGCTGCCCACCGGGTTCGAATGTTGGTCTCTCTGCAGTAAGCGGCGGCTTTATTGATTTTTTATTTTTTACAGTTCTGCAACTGCTATTTTAGTTAATTATTCCATGCTTTAGGGTCTTTTATAGCTATTTGGGCGAAGGAATAAGGTTTATATGTTATTATATGTTGGAATTCGATTTGGACTGTTGTTTGGTCGTCAGTTTGATTCTATAGGATTTGGCGTAGTGCTCAAGATTTCTGGAAAACTCTTTCCCCATTGATTATTGACAAAAGACAGATATTTTTTGAGATGCCATGTCTGTTACTGGGTTTTTTGTGGCGTTGGAATGTTAGTAAGGTTTTACTACATCGGGATTGGTACTAGTAGGGATCTACATTTTGGTTAAATGCTGGGTCTTTGGGCTCTTGCAATAAAATTTACATCTGGTGTGTTTCTGCAACAGCCAGTTCAAATTAATAATTAATAATTCAATTTTAATTTTTTAGGGCCTTTTTTATATCTGATTTAAAGAAGGATTAGGGTATTTTATGCTGTCAGTGTTTACTTGGGGTTTTTATTTTGAGCTTCTGCTTGCTTCTGTAGGATTGGGTCCCAGGGCCTGCATATTTCTTCCTCTTATTAATTATTGATGCTAGTGAGGGTTTTAGAGATGCCATCTGCCTCTAGGTTGGGTTTTAGAGATGCCATCTGTCTCAAGGTTCTGTGGTGATCGAATATGCCAGCAATTTCATGGTCTTAAGTTGATATTTAGTTTTAGTTTGGCACCAATGAGTGGGCAATAAAGAATTATAGCACGGACATGAAATAGCAGAATACTGAATCGTTGTTTGGATGACGAATTATTGCAGAATATTAGCAAGAGAAAGATGCAAGACACATGATTTTGTTGACAATTAGCAAACCTACCCTCCTCAACAGCATGACTTGAGAATATTATATTGGATGTGTAGTTGGCAATTTAACAGTTTGCCATTTGGTCACATGGATAAAGAGCAAGTTTGATCCAAGTCACTGGGAAAAAAGAGCAGAGACAATTCTTCCAAATTATTGCCAAGTTTTGTCGTTCAGAGCCGTGTCTACCGTTACTCTTTACCTTGTCAAGTTGTTCTCGGGCTGCATTGCATGATGATGCTTCAATTATATCAAAACGAACTTAATGACCTGTATGTGATAGGAACATGCCTTTATAGTGATGCTATATGCATTCTATGACTGATGTTTTCCTATTTAGTAGATATCTTTATGTTGAAATTTGAGTGGATTTGTGATGGAGCGAGATATCTTTTTTTCATGAAATTCTGAATAAGTTTTAATTTTTCATAAGCCGAGTTTATTTATTATTCTGATATTTGACCACTATTTGAGTCATATGACTGAGTGGTCAAATACTTAGCTGCATTTCTATTAGGTTATGTAATGTAACACCACTGACATAGTCTTTTCATGTGATTGTTGTGTTTTGTTTGGCTTGTAGGCGAGAAGAATGTCGGGAACACTTGCGATGGAGTTGTTGCGGTCCCATTTATCAAGAGTTAGGATTCCGGAGCCTTCTAATCGCATATACAAGGAGGAGTGCTGTGTATCTTTTGATACTCCGGTTAGTTATGTGACCTTTTTTTTTCTTTTGGTGATTGTTATATCTCCTTGCTGTTTCTTTAGGATATGTGTGAAATAATATTTTGTTTTTTTTGAGGAGCAGAAGTCAGAGGGAGGACTTTTTGTTGACCTTAGTTCATTTCTCGCCTTTGGGAAGGAGTCAGTATATTGGAATCACAAGAAGACAGGAAATCCAGTTTACTTGCATATCAAGGCAACAAGAAAGCCTATCAGTGAAGATAGACCCCACAAGAAGCCAACACTACTGGCAATAGGTACGATTCGTCCAAAGCTTGTCAATCAGGTCTGTGGCAAGCTGATACTTGAATTATAAATGAAGGCTTTATATGTTTCTTTATGATTTAGACCTGTCTTCTTTACTCATCTGTAGTTGTAAAATTCTCAATCTGGTATTTGGTGCCTGTTTTATATTAAGCTATTAGTTGAGACTTCCTTAGTATTTAGGACGACTTTCTTGATGGGCAAGTACTTTCTTATATTTTCAAAACTAAACGTGTTTCTGTTTAAACTTATGAAAACTGCAACGAAGCATTCCCCACATGAGTTGCACTGCAGGTTTGGGATTCCTCACATTCCCTCTGGATTAGCTTCCGTGTCTAAGGAAACTTACACTCTGTCTCATTCCTTTGGCCATAGGCCACAAATTTGAAACCTGGTGGGCAGCACATTGAGCCTACTAGCACACCACCTTTTCATTCAGATGGCTGGAAAACTAAAACTCTAGTTTCTGTCATTCAGTTTGCTATCCTAGTGAGTATTTAGTGGATTTAAGCAGCCTGACACAGTAATTTTCCAGAAGCTCAAGAAAATTGCTTTATACTATACTTAGAATACAGTTTTATTTAGTTTTGTCCAGGTAGCAAACTAAAAATGTTTTAAAATAAAACTTGAAGTGTTATACCTGGGAAAGAGAAATTGCTAAACATTGTTAATCGGTCCGAGGAAGTTGCAGGAGCTTTTTCTATTTTTACAATTTAGTTCACATGCATGCTCTGTCCTAGATAGACATGTGAAAAGGTCAGTTATTTGTCAATCTGATTTTTTTTCGCTTTCTGGAGTTTGTGATTGAAGTGCTCCACATGGTTTTGCATTGTTGTTCGTGTTATAATATAATGATCATAAATGTAAGCCAATTACTTATATTATAAAAAGTACTTTAACATACATGGAAATAAATGCATAATATGAAAATATAACATTGTATTTTATAAAAGTTAGCAATAAAGGAGTGTTCATTAATCAACCTTTTAATTGAAGATTATTTGGCACTCGGTTGGTCATCTCTCTCACTTTATGTATCCACCCATTTCATTTTTGATTTGAATGAAGAACAGCACAACAAATTTTTCTCTCCATTACTGAGTTTCACTCCAATCTCTGTTTGTCTGATTATCAGTTTTTCCCTTTTCTGATAATATCCAACTATCATAGTGCAACCATTGTGGTAGCCATTTCGCTTTTATTTGCAACCCTGTCTAGTTTCTCTGACTTCCAGAGATTTCATTGGCAAGCCTAATGTAAGGTTGAATTAAAGGTTGATGCATATTTGCAGGTTTAGAAGGTGGATTTGAAAACCGAGAGCCAGAGTATGAGGAGTCTTATAATATTGTAATATTGCCTGATTTTGTGACACTTCCATTCCCATCGGTTGAACTCCCAGAAAAGGTAAAAATTCTGGATGTCATTTAAGTTTAATGATATTGAGGTTTATGATCTAGAGTCCCCAGTAGTACTTTTTGATAAAAGTGGAAAGACAGTTGATGACTTTCTAGCATTAATTTGTGCTCTTGATTTATACAAACGTGCCAGGTCAGGTTGTCAGTTGATGGTGTATTGGCAGCTACGGGTGCTGAACGCAAAGAACAGGTGGCAGCTTGGACGGCTGATAAAAAGCAAGTTAGTGCCTATGCTATGAATTTGCAACAAATTGATAATGGCATTATGATACCCCCATTGGGGTGGAAATGTGCACGATGTGACAAAGTTGACAACTTGTGGCTGAACCTTACGGATGGCACAATTCTTTGTGGGAGACGGAATTGGGATGGAACTGGAGGCAACAATCATGCTGTTCAGCATTATAATGAAACAAAATACCCTTTAGCGGTAAAGCTCGGTACAATCACAGCTGATTTGGAAGCTGCAGGTAATGGATATTTACATGTTGATACCAGGATTGCTATTTGCAGTTGACTGAATCTTGATTGAGTTGTGACTTTGGTTCATGCATTGTTTGTTACTTTATATTCTCATTTATAAATGTCTGATGCTAAATCATGATCTTTTGAGGCTATCATGGGAGGAGCAATATGCACTTTTAAGGTTGCATGCATAGGGATGGCAATGTTGAACAACAATTTACCTTAAAAATTGAAAAAACTTTTTTGGTTTGCATCTTTACAATATACGGTCCGGAAACTCTACTAAAAAGCACATGTTGAAGGAAGCCAGAGGAATACATAAATGCATAAATTGACAAAGTAATCGTAAAGGTGCCAGCAGCAACGTATTAACTTCAATATGCAAACAAATAGTACACAATATAGTTACAGCCAGGACACCTAATCAAAACAAATAATATAAGTACTCAGGGGATATTGCAAAGGCTAGGCACAAAATAATTCTTAGGCGATAGATGGTAGTATTGAAAATAGGGCTACCATGTGAAGTCATTGTATGCCAACATACGCCCATAATCCCAAGTCCATGAAATCCTCTCATTCTCAGTGATGATCTCATTGTCTGATCGTGAGCGATGATTAGAGAAAGCTGTCTGAAACCTTTCATTCTATGCCAACATACCCCCAATATAGTTACAGCCAGGGAACCTAATCAAAACAAATAATATAAGTACCCAGGGGATATTGCAAAGGCTAGGCACAAAATAATTCCTAGGCGATAGATGGTAGTATTGAAAATAGGGCTACCATGGGAAGTCATTGTATGCCAACATACCCCCATAATCCCAAGTCCATGAAATCCTCTCATTCTCAGTGATGATCTCATGGTCTGATCATGAGCGATGATTAGAGAAAGCTGTCTGAAACCTTTCAAAATTGGTTGACTCATGGTTTGAACCTCAGGAGCAATCTCATGAAGTGATTCCAGCCTGACATCTGTGCCTATTGCCACTGCAACCTGACACTCTCTGTCACATTAAGACTATGACCACTTCTGATAGGAAAACTGTGCCAAGTCCAAAATTCTGTTTCATGATCCAATGAAACATGAGTGTCAATCTCGTTTGCCATCATTTAGGAAATTTGTACTTGTGAATGTATATGAATCATGTCTATCAGTATTCCAATCACGATGACTATTCTGTCCTCAAAATCTGTGAATCTTTGAGCAATCCAAGGCATCAAAGGATTATATAACCTGAACACTGTAACCTCTAAGTGATCCAAGTCATTCAAGGATTGTCAGCCACCTGATATTCTGTATCCAAAATAATTGAGAAAAATAATGCAAATATGAATCCTGAAAATACCTGAAATTCCTGTATATAAACCTAAGGGAAATATGTGAAGAGAATTGACCAGCTAAGCACATTTGAAAGATATAAAAGACTTGTATCCATACTTATCAAGAACTTGTAGCCAAGTTGACACATCTCAAAACGTAAACTCTATACTTACTCCATATCATATGAGATCCGGGAAAGACTTAATCATCGCATCTGTCAACCATGTACAACCCAATCATCCTCTGATGGCAAAAATCATCACTGGTGTACCATTGATATAGGTCATCACCCTACTTATTACCTACACTGTCCTCCTTGAAGATGGAAATAGCGTAAACCTTTCAACTATGTACAACCCAATCATCCTCTGATGGCGAAAATCATCACTGGTGTAGCATTGATATAGGTCATCACCCTATGTATTACCTACACTGTCCTCCTTGAAGATGGAAATAGGGTAAATCTTTCAACTAAACAAATACACAATATGTGGGCTGCAATCACTCCCCGCTTTAAACCGACAAACTATACTTTTTATCAAATTTTCTTGTTTAATGCAGTGACACTTGTGAATGAACTCAAATATAAGTCCACTCCCTAAACCAGGTCAAAGTCTGGAGGAGATTGAAATATTCACCAATACCAGCCATACCTGTTGAGTAGGCAAAACCCACAAGTGTAAAATTCAAATGCCCACCAAATATCCAATCACAACCAAGTGAAACTAGGAGCCAAATTGCAAAGTACGTGTGAATGAGATGTCTTTGCAGGCTGTGCAATATAAATAAGTGAAGTCTTCAAAATGTTGTGATGCAAGATGTCACAAAATGATATGATTGAAAGGGCAATGAAAAATCTTGCAAGTGCAATGAAAAATATTGCAAGTGCTGTGAATTATTTAAGAAATAAAATAGCAGAAGAGTAAGGTAACAATGAGGTGGTTAGGGAACTGGACTGCGTCCTCTAACTGACCAAAATGGTACAAATCTTAAAATTGCAAAACTATGGCAATAAAACTTTTTATATTCCACTTTGTGTAGACTCAAAGTAATCTGGATAACTCTCCTTTTCATAAGGTTCAGGGCCTACATGGGAAAATTCTTGATCTCTATTTAATGTCAAGGTAAATACAAAATTATTAAATAAATCCCTTTTAAAGCATTGATCAAATTATGTACCAATAAAATATGTATGCATAACAAATCCCTTTGAAACCATTCTATCACTAATTTCAATAATTTACATGGGAAAACATACTATTACATATATCCAATTTTACATGCCTCCCAATAAGCACCGTAGATCACATGAAATCTTCGCTTGAGGCTATCGTCCAAAGTTCAAACCTTCTATATATGCATTTCAACTTGGTTCGGAAGGAGTTTGGTGTCATGTGCGCACTCCGTAGAGTGACTTCTATTATTTCCTTCACGTACACTTCAAGGGAATTAATCCTTGTGTTATTCTCGATGCCAATAACCTAAAGTATAATGTTTGGAATGAAGTTCTTCAGTGACAAGCCTTCTCTAATTGCAGCTTATCTGTTGTTTCCAAATTCTTTATCAAATTATGTGTGTGTGTCATATTTTCACTCGTTTTTATAACTCCATTATTTTTCTTCCTTGATTTTATTACCATTAGTTCACATGATTATTTTGTTCACTACTTTTATTCAATAACAACCACCTAAGGCTGGAGTTCTTTGAAACTTTAGGTTCTCTTCTTGCTCATAACATGGTAGATATAGTTTCAATTTTTTTATAAAAATCTCGGATGGATTTCAAAATGTATATTTAATAGCAGTGTTGGGTATGAACTATTTGTAGAGGCTCATCTGCGCCTTCTTACTATTTAGTTCTTGTTTCTAAAACATGATGTACGTGTATTAGGCACTAGTATTAAGACAAAGTATTATGGGGTAGTTGATTCTGGTTGATTGATATAATAGCAATAACCTTGTAGCTATCTCATTATTAATGTATTAAAAAAAGTTTTTAACATTTATTTGAATTTAGAATACAGTCTATTGATTTGTGCTGACGTGACATTAAGGCTTGTTGGGTAAAATGGTATTATGAATATTGTTGTTATTGATTTCAAATCCACTTTTGTGGTATGAAAGATCAATCCAAAACAAACATATTCCAATTTTCTTACATACACGAAAGTTTTGATTTAGTTATTTAGAATGTAAACATTTTATAATTTTGGAGCTCGGTCGGATCGCTACTAGTTAGGAAATTGTTTCCAAAGTAACACATTTTTTAATGTGGAGAATGTTAAATATTGTAATAAGACTTAACTAATTTTAGTTAAGGTCTAAACTAATAACCGCTGTAACCATTGTTGTAACCATATTTGCATACCATAAATAAGATGTATGCACACATCAATGATATCATGTGCTTCTCAACATTGTCTTCTACTAACAGTGGTATCAGAGCCACCACTCAAGGAAGCCGAAAAGGTACGAGCGTTCGATGTTCGAGGAAACCCTAGTTCTAGGGTACGAAGAAGAGGAGAGATGGTCCCTTGGACCATTGACTGTTGCAAACATAGTCTAGATTGAAGATTTTCATGTGGGAGTCTACACCAAAGATTTTCACGAGGGGAGAGAGATACAACGACAGTTGTTGAAGGTCGTCACTGGTACGCGAGAAGACATAGTCGTGGCAGGAAGGGTTGCAGTGGAAGACATAGTCGTCGCAGGAAGGGTCACGGAAGGGCACAACACAGAGTCATCAAAACATAGGAAGAGTTGCAGTTGCAGTCACGGAAGGGTAAAACGTCGAGTCACTAGACTCAGTCACGAGGAAGGGTAAAATGCTGAGTTTGTAGGAAGAACACAAAAAGACGGCACACAAAATCCAAACTGATGCAGGGCAACACCAATTCGTGGAAGGGAACCAGTAAGGGCAAAACCAGTGAGTCATTATTTTCAATTTTTTTTTGATATTTTTTAAATTTTTTTTGGGTGGTTGAAAAATTGCACAAAATCAAAAAGATAAAAGAACAACATCAAAAAGATAAAATAGTTCCACAACTTTTCGGAATTTTATTTTATTGGTTAAAAATTATTTTTCGGAGTGAAAAATGGCCAATATCCAGAATCTTGCCCATTCTGAGGCCCAAAAATTAAATGGTTTGAATTATAATGTGTGGAGTCATAAAATTTTGACAATTGCGGAATTCTGTGATTGTGATAAGATTATACTGGACTCAGAACAATGATCGGCAACGAACTTTGCCGATTATGACAAACGTCATAAAGAAGTCCTTTTGTGGAAACTTTTTGTGTCAGATGATTTGATTCCGGAGGTTCGAAATGTTGCACAAACAAGTGCAATATGGACTAGTCTCAAGAACAAGTACCAGACTTTGGAAAAGAGTCGAGTACTTTATTTGAAAAATTTGTTGTTTTCCACAAAAATGATAGAAGGTGGTCTCTGTCTGAACATTTATTACGGATGAAAGATCTTCGTGACCAATTGTCAGCGATCAACAAAAAGGTGGATGACAATGATATGGTGGCTCTTGTTTTGAATAGCATGAGCCCTTCTTATGAATCGTTCGTGGAAGCTTTGCATCTCATGACAAAGAGTAACACTCACTTTTGATTAGGTAAGTTCATATTTGCTGCAAAAAGAACGCAGGTAGACACACTTCATTGAGCCCAGTTCTGGTCAATTAGAAAGTGCATTTGCTGCCCAATCAAAAGGGAAATGGAAAAGGCATTTGGATACATCTTCATCTTTCCCAAAATTCAAGGTGAAATGTTATTATTATCAAAAATTTGGTCATATTAAGAAAGAATGCAGAAAAAGACAATATGATCTAACACATAACAAGAAGAGCAAAAGGGCATGCAAATGTGGCAGCAGTTGAAGTTGTATCTAAGGAAGAATATGTTGTCATGGCATCATGCTCTCATGTGAGGTCTACTAGTTACTGGTTTTTTGATTCCAGTGCATCAAGGCAATTTACATGTCAAAAAGACTGGTATGTTAATTTCACTACAAAAGAATTTTTTTCTGATTTAGTTTCTTTGGGTGATGCTAGGTCACATGTTGTAGAAGGGATAGGAGATATACTCATTGTATTGAATAATGTTGCAAAGTTCATAGTCAAGAATGTTAGGTATGTACCTAAGATGAACAAAAATCTATCAATCAGTCAGTTAACTGAAAACCCTCACATTACAATAAATTTACCAGGAAAGAAATGCATTGTCTGATATCAAAAATGATAGTCATAGCCCTAGGCATTGGGCAAAATGGCTTGTATAGACTTGTTGATCCTGCCACTGTCAGTTTGAATGCATTAATTGTGGAGGATAATACTAGTGTTGTATGGCATGAGAGATTTGGACATCTCAATCTTCAGTATTTGGCCAAACTCCAAAAATCGAATATGGTTCTTGGATTGCCTACTGTACAAGTCAATCAAGATATATGTGCAGGTTTTTTGGCTGGCAAACAGAAGCATAAACCTTTTCCCACTAAAGGTCCCTGTAGAGCAAAGGGGCTCCTTGATCTTGTTCATGTAGATCTATGTGAGCCATCTTGGAAGTCATCTACTATTCTTGGTGCCAGGTATTTTTTGTTGTTCGTAGTTGATTTTTCTAAAAAAATGCGGGTTTACTTCTTGAACAAGAAGTCTGATTGTTTTGCTTAGTTTGTAAAGTTCAAAGCACTAGTAGAAATTCAAACAAGTCGGTAGATCAAAACCTTACGATTCGATAATGGGGGAGAATTCACTTCAAAGCAATTTTAGAACTATTGCGGCAAGGAAGGAATTCATCGGCAACTAATAACCCCATACACTCAATAGAATGGAGTGGTTGAAAAGGGCAAAATCGCACAAATTTGGAGATAGCTCGGTTCATGATGCACAACAGAGGCGTGCCGTATAAATACTGGGAAGAAGCAACAAACACGTTAGTCTACATACTGAACAGAATTCCCTGCAAGGCTTTAAAGAACATCACTCTGGAAGAAGCCTGGTCCAACATCAAACCAAAGGTAACACATTTTCGTGTTTTTTGGTTCTGTTGCATATGCTTTCATTCCTAAGAAACATAGAAGTAAACTAGATTCTAAATGTGTGTGATGTTTATTTGCTGGGTATAGTGCTCAATCCAAAGCATATAGTCTAATAGATGTGTCTACTAACAAGATCATTATTAGTTGGGATAATGATGTAAAATAAACATAGTCATTTTTTGTTTGTAAATAGCAAACTATCTCTGATAATCCAGAGGTTTCTAGTTTTGTACATCCTCTGAAAGATGAGGAACCACATGTTTTGGAGACACCCTCACAGTCTTTAGTGTAGCAATCCATGGCTGACACTCCATTAGTTTATCAACGTCATCGACTTGAGTCGACCACTTCTCCATCTCCTTTTCAACATGAACACTAATCGTTGGTACAAAAGAGACCCAAGTGGTATTACACCACTCTACAAGATGTATGAGAGGGTAATACTCAATCTCATACACTGTCTTGGCAGCCAGGAAAGTCAGTTGTGGATTCAACTAATGATGGAGAGCATATGTATTTTGCTCTTGCTTTTGATATTTTCACTATTTCAGAGCCCTAGAGATATTCTGATGAACAAGGCAAACCGGAGTGGGAGATAGTGATGTAATCAAAATATGATGTCTTGATGAGAAACAATACCTAGACATTGGTGGATTTACCTTCAGGAGAGCAACCCATTGGCTGCAAATCGGTGTGCAAAGTCAAATGCAACATTGATGGTACTTTGGACAAGTACAAAGCCTGTCTTGTTGTGAAAGGATTTTCACAACAAGAGGGAATAGACTATTTCTATCGCATCTCAGTCTGGTTGGAAAGTGTTTCAATGGATGTCAAAAGTGCTTTCCTTAATGGCGATTTGGATGAAGAAGTATACATGGTGTAGCCTGAAGGCTTTCAGGAACCTGGTCGTGATCATTTGGTTTGCAAATTGAAGTCTCTTTATGGGCTTAAGCAGGGTCCTCAAGCCTGGTACATTAAAATTGATCAGCATCTACGAGATTCTGGATTTAGACAGAGTCCATTTGATCCGAATCTTTGCATCAAAAGCATTGATGATGACATTGTGATACTTATTGTGTATGTTGACAACCTTGCCATCACAGGGAGTGGAGACAACGATTTAGAAAGTCAAATCAGATTTGTGCACTGCTTTTGATATGACTGATTTAGGCCTCTAACACTATTGTTTGGGTGTAGAATTCTGCAACATGACCACTCCATTTCCATTGCTCAGGTCAAGTATGCAACTACACTTTTGAAAACGTTTGGAATGTTGGATTGCAATCCTGCTTCGACACCTATGGATGTAGGGCTGAAATTATCAGCGCATGATGATTCATCACTGATCAATGAATCATTATATAGACAGTTGGTGGGCAGCTTGATATATCTTGCCACCATTTGACTAGATTTATGTTTTGCTGTTAGCTATCTCTCTCGGTTCTTGTCTCAATTGAAGCTAGCACACTAGACAACAACAAAACAAGTTTTGCGATATGTGAAAAGAACTCTTGACTTTGGCATAAACTATCAGAGGATAGCAGATTTTAGGTTGATTGGTTATACAGAGTCTGATTGGGGAGGATCTGTTGATACTCGGAAATCGACCACTGGGTATATGTTTTCTTTTGGTTCAGGAGTTGTTTTTATGGCAAAGCAAGCTTCAACATACTGTTGCTCTCTCTTTCACTGAAGCAGAATACAAAGCAACAATTAGTGCCAGTTGTGAAGCAATTTGGCTACGTCAGATTCTAGCTGATTTGCAACTTCCTTCATCGACACCTACTCCACTATTTTGTGATAATCAAAGTCTATTGAAGTTAGTAAAGAATCTTGTTTTTCATGCCCACACCAAACACATTGAGATTCATCATCACTACGTTCGACAATTGGTTGATTCTAGTGATATTTCTCGTCACTTTTGTGCTTCTTCAAATCAATCGGCAGATCTAATGACTAAACCTCTTCGTTCTATTCTTTTTGTAAATTTTCGAGACAAACTTGGAGTCATTTCTAGTTTAGTCATTAAGAGGGGGTATTAAATATTGTAATAAGACTTAACTAATTTTAGTTAAGGTCTAAACTAATAACTGCTGTAGCCGCTGTAACCATTTTTGCATACTATAAATAATGTGTATGCACACATCAATGATATCGTGTGCTTCTCAGCATTGTCTTTTACTAACAGAGAAAATATGTGGTAAAACCGTGGCAAAACTGAATTTGTATTTCAAATCGTAGTTTATGAAACCACATCTCATTGAGACATTTCCTTACAGCAAGAACTTGGAATGTTTATTTTTCTTGAGGCATTCAAAGCATTTGTCAAAGAATGTTTGTTAAATGGCTGGGTCTCTCTCGAAAAAAAAGATTTATCCCTCAATTCTTCATGTAATTCAACATTATTTTGGATCCTTTTCAAAGCTATGGAGAAGATGGACTATATCTATAAACGATTTGATTAAATTCAATTTTTTGAAGAGCAACATTAAATCTATATTTAAGATGCTCAATTTTTTTGGTATAGTTTGTTTAATTGTTAAGCTCTTGTTAATGACATTTGAAAAAATAGAAACATGGCAACAATACGAACAGTTTGTCATAAATACAATCTAAACACATTGGATAAAATGACGACAAATTTTCTCATAGCATGATTTCTTTGTGTTTTATGTATTCAACTTTTACATATATCGTGCATTTTAATCCAATCTACATAGTAAACACATTAACTTACTTTGGCTCATAGGTCGTTTTAATCAATGCTACTTGTCCATGGCTGAAATTCACATATGGTTATGAATTTTTTTTTAAATAGATTATGTTATGGCATGCCATATGTATTCAATGTTGAAATTTTAATTTGGTCATGGTTGTATGAGAGTACGTAGTGTAGTTTTTTTTTGAATCTATATTTTAAGTTGAAAGTTGTAGTGCAGATTTGAGTCATTCAATGCAGTTGAAAATAATGTATATGATGGATCGGTTTGTGTGCTTAGCAGACAAAATGACTATCGTTTATGTCTCATTATGCAATTGTACGCAATTAGAGTACATATTGCATTTTTTTGAATCTATAACTACATATAGGTATGTGTCTGATGATGAGTATTAGGTTAACGGTTGTAGTGCAGATTTGAGTCATTTAGTGCAAGTGAAAAAATGTATTTGAAGGGTCGGTCCGTGTGATTAGCAGACAAAATGACTATTGTTTAAGTTTCATTATGCAGTCGTAAGCAATTAGGGTATATATGTTAAATTTCAGACATACCAATTCTACAAATGCATTTTTTTACATTTATATTATGACTCAAATCCATACTACAATTGTTGACTTGATATTGATCAACAAACATGTTTATATGTAAAATTATTAATATAAACTAGTTTTGCATTGTATACTCTTCTAGCCAGCACTGAATTAAAATTTCAACATTGCAACATTCAATACATGTGATATGTTGTGTTACAATCAATTTTAAACAATATTCGTAATTTATTTATACTAAAATTGTATACAAATTTCAAGTGTGTATTGGTAGCAGTGACTGATAATAAAATCTCTAAGCCAAATTAAGTTGCAATGGTTACTATGTAGATTAGATTAGAATCTATGATATAGTGTAGTATTTCATTAATCAAACGTAATAAAATTATGCTTGTGCTCTGAAAAATTCGATCAATTTGTCATCATCTTATCCTATGTTGTATATTGTAATCCGTGATAAACTAGTATTGCTATTGACATGTTTTTGTTTTTAAAACTATTTTAGATATCTTAAATACATCTATTTGAAAAACACCGAGAGATATCAATCTCAAGGCCCTTGTATTTTTCACATACAATGACAATTTACAACTTCATTATTGTCTTCACAAATTTCCTATCGGCTGGTGACAACTCATGTCAATCTAACTACACCAATGTTTCAAGCTCAAAATAATCTTTCTAGAAAAAATGGGGCTCCAAACTCAATCATATGGCCAAAATAATACGATTTTTCAATTGAATTCTCCTAGGATAAAATATTTTTTTTCTAAGTGATGGTCAAATGGACATCAAATTTTAAAGTTGGAATTAGAAGTGAACACATTCAATACATTACAACACCCCCCTTAGATGTCATTGTAGAATGTCTTTCGACATAAAACACCATTATCAAAATGCTTAACACCTAAAAACTCTAACCAAAACATTTAGGTTTCTTAATTATTTTAACTTTGTAAGGACATCACTTAGATAGTTCATACTAATGGAATAATATATCGGAAAAATATGAACCAAATAAGCAGATCCACAACAATAATTAACGAAAGAGCGGAATACTTGATATATATGACTGAGCCATTTTGAGGGGCAACCTCCACAACAATGCAATAAGAACAAAATTCACAATATGTTGACCCAAGACTAACCACTACCTCTCATATAAACTCTACTTAGGCCATGGTTATTCCATATGTTGATCCTATTAACAATATAAGAATCATAGAGAAATGTGACAAGATATTATGAAAGGTTATGTAATTTACAAGTCAACCATACATTTCCATAGACACACTATAAGTTAAGGGCATAACATGCCCCTCCCCTTCAAAACAACGTTGCCCTCAACATTGAACAACTCTAAATGTTGTTGTAGAAAAGTTTCATCCTCCCACATTGCATCTTCACAGTTCAAATTCTTCCACTTGATCAAATATTCCTTAATCTCTCTTGTTCTCAGCTTTATGTACGCATGTGCAGGATTTTCTCAGGTTCTAGAATGATTCGGCCTTCTTCGTCGAGTTCTGGGAACTCAGTGTGGGCAGAAACTCTCTATCCAATTACCTTCTTCAGGCATGATACATGAAATATAGGATGTATGTGAGTGGACTCAGGGAGCTCCAACTTGTATGCAACACCACCAATTTTTTGTGAGATCATATAAGGGCTATAATACTTTGGAGAAAGTTTGTTATCATTTTTCTGTTGCTTTAGAGACATCTGCTTATATGACTGCAAGCACACAAAGACCCAATCACCTATGTCAAAATGCTGCTCACACCGGTGTTGATCCGCTCGCTGCTTCATTTTATTTTGTGCCATTGCCAAATTCTCTCCCAGACTAGCTAGTACCACTTGTTGATGTTGAATGTGTTCTTCAATGCTTGAGCCTTGGGCTGCACCCTCAAGGAAACGAACGCTTATAACCATAAAACGCCACAAAATGAGACATTTTGGAAGAGATATGGAAGGAAATGTTATACTACCATTTTGCTAGTGGCAGCCAATGAACCCATCATTCTAGTTTATTTGATATTAAACAACAAAGATACCTTTCTAGGCATTTGGTGATCACCTCTGTTTGTCCATCAAATTGAGGATGATATGACAAGCTATGAGGCAATTGAGTACCTAAATATGATAATAAATCAGTCCAAAAATCATGATCACTTAATTTGATCTTTGGAGTACCATGCAACTTTTGAATTGTATCTAGAAAAGCAACAACTACTGTACTAGCTACAAACGTGTGGGACAAAAAGAAAAAAAAATGAGCATATTTTGTGAGCCTACCCACAATTACCATGATGACATTTTTACCTTCAGAGCTCGACAACCCTGTAATGAAATTCATGGAGACCTCCTCCCACCTCTAGCTAGGAATAATTAAATATTGTAGACAACCGGGTGTCTTAGTTGTACCTCCTCCCACCTCTAGCTAGGAATAAATAAATGTTGTAGACAACCGGGTGTCTTACTTGTTTCACCTTTGTTCTGTTGACACATCATGGAAAATCTAGCCACAAATTTTTGCAGAGCCCCCTCGAGTCTTTCCCATAAAAAACCCTGTTTGATTCTATGATAGGTTTTCAAAAATATTGAGTGCCCCCTTGTTGGAGATGCACGAACTCCTTAAGGATCTTGTGCTTGAGGCTATAATTCTTACATAGGTATAAACGATCGTTATACCATAATGCATTACCTTTCTAATCAAATTTGGCCAAGACATCATAACTATGCTAGATATTTTGAATCAAAACATGTGTATCCATGTCATTCTTCCATTCTGGTCGTGCTGCTTCCAACCAATCTGCTTGCCAGATGGTCATTGCAGATAACACCGTGTCAGTAGATTCATCCCCCTTGGATAGTGCATCTGCCACAACATTTCTTTTTCCCTTTCTTATAGATGATTTCAAAGTCATATCCCGACATTTTAGTCACTCATTCGTTGTTCTAAAAAATATTATAGACTATCATGATTAGTCTTTACGTTAAAGTGTCTAGCCATTAGATAAGGTGTCCATTGCTTGATTGCATGAAAAATAACCAGCGTCTTTTTCTCATAGATTGGCTTTAGTCTATTTTTATCTTTGAGTTGACTCTCAAATGCAATAGGTCGTTCTTTTTGAATGAGTACTGCCCCCATGCTATAACCTGATGCATCACATTTAACAATAATATTTTTTGAAAAATTAGGGGTAACAAAAAATTAAGTGGTGCACATAACCTCCTTCAGCATCTCAAAAGCTTGTTAGCTCATTGTTCCAATGGAGTCTTTCTTCAACAAGGTTGTGAGTGTTGTTGCTATGTTGCCATAGCTTTTCACAAATTTGCGATAGTAACCTATTAACCCCAAAAAACACATGAAATTCTTGAGGGTATTTTGCACCTGCCATTCCATCATAGCTTTTGATCTTTTGAGGATCAACTTTGACTCCATGTAAAATAATATGACCTAAGTATGCCTCTTGGATTCTAAATGCACATTTTAAAGGTTTTGCATAAAGTTGATGTTGTCCCATAACTAACAATGTCTATTTTACATGCTACAAATGTGCTTCTCAAGTTTTGTTTTATATTAGGATGTCATAAAAAAATACCAACACAATATCCTCAAAAAAGGCCTAAAAGCAATGTTCATCAAACTTTGAAATGTGGATGGTGCATCTGTGAGACCAAACGACATGCCCATAAACTCATAATGGCCTTCATGAGTTCTGAAAGTTGTTTTAGGGATATTTTCATCTCTAATTCGAATCTGATGGTATCTAAAATGAAGATCTAGTTTTGTAAGATAAATAGATCCATGTAATTCATGTGGCAAATCATCAATTAGTGGAATATGAAACTTATCTTTGATGATGTACTTGTTGAGTTCTCTGTAGTTTGGGCACATCTTCCAAGTGTCATCTTTTTTACGCACCATGACCATCGGAGACGAATATTCACTTTGGCTATGTTTGATAATACTTGCCTCCAACGTTTCATGTACCCTTTTTTCAATTTCACTCTTTCAGGCATATGAATACCTATATGGTTTGATGTTAGGTGGTTGACTATCCGGGAACAAGTGAATAACATGATCATGTTATCTACTTGGTGGTAGTCCTTTTGGCATGGCGCCAAAAATAGTTGGGTGGTCATCAAGAATCCTTTGTAGTTCAGGATGTGTAGACGTATGTGTTAGTTAAACTTCTATGGAAAACAATCGTGCTACAAATCTTTTAACCCCTTTTATGAGAACATTTGGTGCAAACTGACTAATTGTTGAGATTTTGTCCGTAATCCACATAGTTCAAATGTCCTACCTTCTAAATGAAAGTGCATGAACAATTCCTGCAAAATTCATCTCTATTGTAGGTTGTAAGCCATTGCACTCCCAAAACAATGTCTGCTCCACCCATGAGAATATCAAACATAGGAGTGTCTAGCCCTATAATCTCCCATAGCAAACTTTATACTGTGGCATTTCCGAGAAGAATTTGTTGTCCCCAAAAATGAGTGACATTTTTGGACAACCTATGAACTATTTTGGTTCAGCAGACCAAAATCATCTCTCCCCTTTTCAAAAATTGCTCTGCGCATTCAAGTCCATTTTTCAAAGCTTTTCCAGAAATCTACGGACTCTGCAGGCTTAAAACTACGAACTCTACAGATATGTTTCTACGGACTCATCATGCTTGAAATTAGCAGGTTCAACAGGTTCGAAGGCTTCTGCAGGCGAGTTCAATCAAAAGAACAAGTTTTCAACACGTAGTCATTTTCAGGATTGGTTCAACGCCTTGGTTCAACCAAAAAATGTTCATCGACAAGCTTCTAAGCAAGGATTGAACCATTGAACTGTTGAACTTTGAACCATTTTGGTTCAACGGGTTCAATGGGTTCAAAGGTTCAACGTCATCAGCTAGAGTTAAGCGCTTTGTCAAGGTTCAAGGTTCCACGGCTTTAAACACTTAACGAAAAACAAAGGCTTGAACCGTTGAACCTTGAACCATTTTGGTTCGATGGTTCAACGCATTCAACAACCAAATGGTTCAACGCGTTTGGTTCAAAAGATCAAAAGGACTTAGCCAAATAAAGAGATTGAACTGATTGAACCATTGAACTGTTGAACCAAGGTTGGTTCAATCGGTGGGTTTAACCGGCAAGTTCAAGGGGCTGCCCCAGGGCCGAAGGAACGAATGCTTTTGCGGAGGGCAGTGAACTAGAGGCAAGTGCCCTTGCGGAGGGTGCCAACATTGGTTCAAGGGTCAAAGAAAAGACAGAAAAGATAGAATTCCTTCGGATTTGTTCAAAGGCCGATAGGGAACATTTCCTTCGGACTTTTTGTCCGAAGGAAATTATTAAGTGAAAGAGCCGTTAGACTTCGGGAAGAGTTTCCTCAGAAAAATGGTTAAGGCAAAATTCCTTCGGACATTTTGTCCGAAGGAATTCACTCGAGAAGAAAGCCCGAAGAAATTGAAAGGAACAAACGGCTAAGGAACAAAAGCTTTCCTTCGGACAAATTGCCCGAAGGAATTCCTTCGGACTTTTTGTCCGAAGGAAAAGCCCGCGAAAAAACGCCCGATGAAAAAAGACAAAGTGCGGCAGAGGCCGCCACGTGTCCCTTCTAGAGTCTAAGCAGACGCTGCCAAGTGTCGTTTGTCGGGACACAGTTTCTAATAAGTTTCAAAGCTGCGGAACGTGCCATGTGCTCCGTTATAATTCAGCGGAAGCCGACAAGTGTCAACATCCGCAGTCTCTCCCTTTTGTGTCGTAAGGACTGTGGTGGGGCCCCAAGTGAGTTGCTAAGGTCAAGTGGAGCGCGAAAAGTGGCATCGTCCGTGTGAATCCGAATGAGTCCTGAATGTTTCTATATTGTTTCTAAAGCAGAGCGGAAGCCGCCATGTGTCATCTTTAGCAGGACTCTCAAAAGGTTTTTAAAGCTTCTATAAGTTAAGCGGAACACGCCACGTGTCCCGTTATAACTTAGCAGAACGTGACAAGTGTTTGCATTCGCGTTCCCCTTTTGAAGCTGCTCGGGCAAGAAGTGTCGTGGATCCCATTTTTCGTAAGTTTCTAATAAGTTTCATAACAGCGGAACTTACCACGCAAAGGAGACGAAGGAAGAACCAAGCGACTGCTGAAAAGAGAGCCCGAAGACTCAAATTGCTACAGGGGAGAGAGGAACGAGACCAAAGGACCAGAAATATCTTCAAAAGAGTTATTTCTAGTAAGTGAAATAGTGGATCAAGTAGACTTCTGAGCACACCAAATCAAGGACGCGGCCTATTTTTCTTCCATGAAGTAATGGCAAATTGGACAGCTGCACAGACATCAGGAAAAGGACCAGACAATCCATACTAAGGAAGAGACATATTAGAGGAATGGACACGCCATAGTTATGGCAATGCACTGTTCCTAGCATGGTCCCTCCAGACAGAACTTAAGGCGCATTGAAGGCATTCAATTCAACATGGCCCTTTTTCATGAAAACAAGCGCCCAAGTCTTTCTTGGAGCGCTATATATTGTAATCTTTCATTTGATACGAGGGAGATCTTTTTGATCACAGAAGCAAAACTCTGCCCAAATTGAAAGGCGAACACTGAGACTTTGAGCTCAGATTGTTGTTCATATTATTTTATCTGAATGAGAAAGCAAGTTACTTACAGACTTTGGGCTATCATAGCTTGCGCCATTTTAGGAGATTGTTCTTATGTCTGTTTTCTAGACGCATTCTTGTTAACAGAACTAGTGGAAGTGATAAGGAAGATGCCCTGGAGTCTGTTACTTTCAGAGTTTGTGCTGTTATAGTTGTCTTCAGTGTGTTTTTTTGTTTCTGTTTTTGTGTTGAGGATTCTGAGACGACTTTGTGCCTACATTATCCTTTGTATCTCACTTTTGGGCAGTTGAGGTGGAGACTTTGCGCTACATCTCACGCTGCTTGTTACTACGTCCCTGTTACTGGTTATTTGTCACTACCTGAAAGAACTCCTGCTGTTTCCTGCAAGACCACTTCTGAAAAAAAAGAAGTGCCTTCGGTGTTCTCACCAAGATTTTCTCTTCTGTTTGTGTACATCATCTCTGAAAAAAGAGAGATGGATGGTGTTGTCCTACCTCTGAGTGTTATTTTCTGCTTATATTTATAGTATATAGCTCCTGCATATTTATAGGGAACCTCCCCTTGATGAGAGGAGAGATTTGTCCACCTCTGATGTAGAAGATGAATGGGATTCTGAGGAAGAGTAGGCTCGTATGGCATCATACTTGAATGATAGTGTTATAGGTTGCTAGTTCATTGATTTCGGTGCATCCAAATACAAATACAAATATTTACCGATATAGTTTTATTACTTAATGGGGTGTCACTTGCAGTAGAGGGGATATGAGATATTTGCATAGTGTTGAATAATGCTAAAAAAGTTATAGAAATGAATGTTAGTATGTTCCTATAATGAATAAAAAGTTCATATCTATTAGTCATATAACGGAAATCACAACATTTCAGTGAATTTCTTTGGGAAGAAGTGTATTGTGTTTGATGTAAATTAGGATAAAGTAGCAACCCTTGGCATTGGGTGGGTGGCTTGTATAGGCTTGTGTGTCTCGATGCGGGTTTGAGCTTCATTTTCAATCATGTTTCAAAATTTTTGAAAAATTTCGAAGGCTTCTATTTTTTCTTCAGAAAGTATATACATGTCATCTGGCTATAGTGATCTATGAACAACATGAAGTACTTATGACCATTAGTGGAGAGGATTGGAAGAGAACACAAGTCTGAGTGACCAAGTTGCAATTTTTTGTCAACTTTCCACTGTGATTTCGAGATTGTTTCTCTTACGTGTTTAGCCAAGATACAAGTTTCACACTATTCATCTGATTTTACGGGTAATGTAGGCATGCTAATAGCACCATTTTTTTTCAATACACAAATGTTATAGTGAGTGTGCCCGAATCGAGCATGCCACATGTTTGGTGACATTTCGTCTTCCATGAGATGAGCATAATTCATTGAATTTGATGGCTCATCGCTGAGTTTGAGTAGTTTTCTTTCCTCATATCTAGTCAAGACGACTACATTGTCATTTGTTCTTCTCATTGTGACATCAACATTATCCCATAGAATGGAATGATCTTGTTGCCTTATGAGCACTAGGGACAACAAGTTTCGTTTCAATTGAAGAAGGTAGAAAACATTCTCAAGTTTGTAGTCTAGAAGCCTTGGACACTTGAGTCGAATTGTACCTCTTCCTTGTGGTTGCAGACTTGATCTATCTGCGAGGTACACTGAGCCACAACTTTTTTCACTGTACTCGAAGAAATTTTTTCGGAAAGTCATGTGTTGAGTGGCACTAGTATGAAGAACCCAAGCATCAAACCATGAAGAACTGACCGAGACACTGTTTGCTTCATCATCCATACTTGAAAACACACATTTGCTGGTGAATTGGGCTGAGTTTGATTCTTTTGATTGTTTCGTTGATTTTTCCTCTTTCTTCTTATGGTATGCTTTAATTTTATCCCATGGAGTCTTGCATTCGTGAGTCTCATGGCTTCCTTTTCTGTCACATCGTTCATAGTAGAGGTTTTGTTTATCATCTTGTTTTTTATTTTGACCACCATGATTTTTATTTTTGCTACCTTTTCCCTTGTACTTGTTAGTGCCTTAATTTTTGGAAGACATTGCCTTGTTTTATGTTTTGAAAGAATTTGATTTGACATAGCAAACACTTTCACCTTTTGTGGATTTGGTTTTTCTTCCAAAGGCCTTTTTTTCTTTCTGCCATCTTTTCAACCAACTGGTCAAACGTGAGTGTCTTCAACTGATTGTTTGCTTGTAGGGACTCCAAGTAGGTTGAATAGTTGGGAAGAAAGACTTTTATGAATGTGGTTATGTATATGTTGATTTTGACACCCGTTGCTTCTACATCGTGTTTGATGGCACGTATCTTTGAAGCCAATCTCATCACATCACCATATTTGAACTCTAGGTTTAACAAATTCAATTGTAATTGAAAGAATTCCAACTCTAAGTGGGAATCATATAGCTCCTTCAATTTGTGAAATGCTTCTCATAGTGTATTGCACCCTTGTATATGATGAAACACATCTGCTTCCATTGATGCCCTCATCAAGGCCAATGTCATTTGTTTTTTTTGCTTCCATGTCTGAGCATCCTTTGCATTCCCTATTGGTTCAACTAGTTGTTTTTCTCTATCGCAAATATTGAACCATAGATCTCCACTTGCCGAGACCATTCTAGCCAACTGTCTTTGCCGGTCAATGTAGTGCCAACAATAGATTTGATGGAATGCATGGTTTTTGAGTTTTTGGAGTTTTGAGTTTTGAAGGTTTTGAGTTTAACCCCAATTGGTTCCGTATCACTCCGAAATGGTCCCCTTTTCTATATGCTCAATGGTACTGAAAAGGATTCGCCTTATCACCAAAAAGAAAACCTCATACATCTATGTACTTGGATTTTTTTCATTTTCGGATTTACGCATTTTAATAGTAACGAATGGGTAAAAGAGTAGCTCTCCTTATTTCTCTTTGAATTGTGTAATTTGGTTGTTTTTTCAAAATTACTTTTATTTTAGAGTAGCTTGTCTCAATTAGCAATTAAATGCTCCAAATTTTAAATGCTTTTTTCAATTTTAAATGATTTTCAAATTTGAATTAAAGTACTTAAAAAAATAAAATTTTGCTTTTAATGGAAAACCTTGAAATTTTGTACCTTCCTCCAAATTTTGTTTTATATTGAATATTCCAATATTGGAAATAAAAAAATGAAGTTGAATTGAAGCAACAACTTATGAAGGAATGCTCCATGTGGCAAGCATTTTCAACTTCAAAAGACCATTCAACGCAGGATGATGCTTCTAGCAGACCAAATGAATTATCCTTCACGTGGTCCAAAAGAATCTACATGTAGGCAGGGAAGTTTGAACACTACGCAGTCCAGATGCTATGCAGATGTAGGTAAAAGACAATTGGTTTCTGGTCTCAAGACTCCCACGTTGATATCTTTGTCTCCACATGACCTTCCTCGCTAGGGGCACCAACATATATCCACCACATCACACAAAAAAGAACTCCACGTTGCCTGTGAATAATGTAGGTCTCAAAATTGCTACATGTCGACCTAAGAATAGCTACACAAGTCATAGAATTGGTTAAAGAATGACCAAAATAGCCAGTGCATAGGTCTGAGACTCACGCAAGTCTGAGAATGAACAAATCGCCACCAAAATAGCAAATCGCTGCATAAAAGTGGTTGCAAAATGATTAAAACGCCAGATTGCCTTCCAAAACGCTTCCTTGATTGCTAGTTCGCTGCACACGAACACTAATACAAAGCTTTTGAAAGAAAGATTGTTAAATGCAGGTCGTATGGCTGGAAACAAGGAGGAAGAAAAACAATTTTTTCTAGGCTCTGATACCAATGACAAGCTGGATAATATATTCAAAATGCATATGAAATTCTATTTTACGATTCAATTTGAAAAGAGAGCAAACATTACAATAAATAAGCCAAGAAGGCTGTTCATTTCACATTCCCAAAACTAACCTTTTCTATTCCTACGGGAATCGAGAACTTATTGAATAAGACAAAAGCTAGACACCTAAGCTAGACGCCTAGGATTAATAACGACTATATACAATATTGTTACACCTACTTGATTCTATACAACTCATGAAAATTATTATAGACATGATTTGTATGGTATTTCTTAATAGCAATAACATTGTAACAATAATGGGTTTAACATCATGCAATTCATATCAAGTTGAGTGGGTACCTGTCAATGGCAAGTATGAGGTGGTATTTATTTTATTGGTTAATCTCTCCACCAAAAATCTACACAAGGACAAAGGGCTTTGAATATTTTGATGGAGGACGTGAAGGTGGTTGATCATCCATAGGAAATGACGTCTAACAGGGATGGAGGAGGTACTCTTCGGAATGAAGTCGATGTTAACAAAAACTGACATGGTTGAGCAGATATGTGGTTTTTGCAAGGGAGATGTTAAATCACATCAGCAAAATCTTAGTAACTATGGGACATAGGAGAATCACCGAGCTAAAAATGAAAGCTATAAATAGCACTGCTCCATACTCTGAATGCAACTAATATCTGAGAAACATTTGGTGCTTAAAGATTTACAAGAAAAGAGGTAAGCAGCAGATTATTGTGTCAAGCAATGCACAACTGAGATCAGGGAAAATAAAGAGGCAACAAAGACAATGCCACAATCTAATCAGATTTGATGAGGAAGAGCTTGTAACTGACCGTGCATATTCTCTAAGCCCTCCATCTCTTTTTGGGTGGTTCTTGATATGTAATACTAGTCTTGCCTGGCACCAAGGAAATATTTCAGTCAGTAATCTTAAAAGCAAACATCCACCTTTGCATCTCGCACAACCTGCAAATATATTCTCCATGGCTGATTTACTAGTCTCCAAGGCATACATGTCTATGCCTAACACAAATTTCTCAGCATTCTCTCCACCCACTACCCTAAGGAGAAGTGAACCCTTCATCATGCCTAATATCCCAACAGGATCTTCATACAGTGTCCAAGGCCTTTGCTCTGGAATTTTAATCCCTGCCCCTCTGGTCAACCAGGGCCGTTTTCCCAAGATGAGAATCCTCATGGAATGAATAGTTGCCATCAGCAACATAATAGGCCCTATATGGAAAATTCTGCCAACCCTTAAAACATCCTCAGCACGCTCACATTGATTTAGGTTACAACAAATTATGCTACTCTTGTGAAAGCCAATGGAAATCTGGATGGAAGGCTGCTTGTGTTAGGACTGAAATTTGGGGAGTACGGGGCTGCTATTCTGGTTGAGTGATTACATTGAAAAGCTTTCTTCTCTTACCTCTCAGCAATCTAAGTGCATTAACATCTTAAGAAATAATTCAGAATTTCAGCAACATAGGGTTCAAACCATTGAAAAGATCCTTCGTTATGACTCAATAATAAGTTTAATTGGGGAAGCCCTAATTGAAAATGCTGATCACAGTTGGGGACTTAAGAGGAATATGCAGAATGCAGGCAGTACAAGCATAACTCAGGAGCAGGCAATTGACTGGAATGGCCCAGCTTTTCATCCTGAGGATCATTACCCAGGCCAAGACATAGGGAAATCCGGATCTTTTACAGGAAGGGGCTGCAGGTGCTTTTCGGCTAACTAATTGAAATGAAAAATCCAATTAATCAGGCGGATCAGGACTCGACCTTTGTTCTTTATGCCAACACTCGGCCAAATTTTTGTAATTCACTAGGAAGTCCTTGTCCTTGTCAAGTGGTTCTTTTGTTTCTGGCTTTATAGTAGCAGATATTTTGATCTGATTTTGGATGCTTTAATCTTGTAATCTACTCTTGCAGTAAATGCTGCAATCTCTAATGTAATTTGTCTTCCTGCCTTGGTATGTCTTCATATGCCTGATTTTGTCCAATCTTGTAATACAATATCAATATATTAATCTTTTATTAAAAGAAAGACAGTTTTAGCTTTTCCTGGAAGGTAGTGGGCTCTGGTGTGTTTACCCAGAGCTTCCATTGGGGTAAACCTGCTCCGAGAAGCCCCTCTTAGAGAAAATCATCCATAAAATGTTTGTTCTTTTCTCAATACTATCCAATGACGGGAGACTTTGATCCTCTTGTTATACCCACAAATTCTTAAGTATTTACAATAAATACATTTTAAAAAATTCCTTAATTCTAGACTAAATTCTATAAAAACCCCTTTAATTGCATTATGTTTCCCTTTGCTTGTCCCGTTCAAAAATCATCTTTGTAAAAAGACTTCTTTCCATGAGTTATTCGCTAAATTTTTTTTTGGGAATCAATTAGAAAACCGTTTTCTCGTTCTATATTTTTAAAATCACGAATTCGATAAACTTATTGAGTTGGACCATAAAAAGTCACATGTTTCTAGTTGGAGGATCGGTGAATTTCAGGATTTTTTGAGGGGTTTGATTCCTCAGTTGTTGCTGACTTAAATCATGTAAAAAAATGCCATTTCTTCCACAGATCAAGATCACACGGACTTCATTAAATTGTGTGAACACATTCAAACACGGAGCGCTTATTATGAGGGCAGGAAGCTTTTCAGATTTGGAACGACTAGCAGATTGATTCATCGGTAACTAGGTTCAAAATGTCTCTGTAGTCAGACGAAATTGTTATCTGTTTGGGGAGAAAACTGACTGCAATCTTATGATATCCAAATTCCCATGAACAGATGCCTTTCAGAGATTAAAGCCTTCAATTCTTTCATAAGATGCATTCAGTTCTAGAAATAGAAATGTGAATTTGTAACCTGTTGAATGCTCTTCAAAATGCCTCAAAGAATTGATAATCATTGCTTGTACAGAGAGAAGTCTGTCTGCAAACAAATAGTGATCCATTTCACAAACAAATGACGTCTTTTCCAGATTAGGCCCTCAAAATCCACATGAGAACAGAATATTCCCAAAGTTTCATGAGGGATTTTCTAATCTGTGTCTTGATCTTTGATTTACTCAAAAAGAATTAGTGGTTTTCATCAACTGAGAGCAGAAAAATTGACAAAGCAAACTCTCACCCTTTGAGTGACTCAGAAAGTGTGAAAATAACAAAACTGTAGACTTTTGCAGCACTGACCTTACAGATGGACTAAAACTGGCAGTTTCCATGGCCAGATATGGCTGTTACCCCTGTATTTTGATCACTTTGCTATATAGTCGCCTGCAAATCTCCAAATTCGAAAATTTGATAATGGAGGAATATCTTTTGAGAGATCCAAGTTCCAACACTTCAATCTCAATTATAAATTTGTTTCTCAGTTTTCAAACAACAATGCCTCTCATCCAAAACACAAATTTTCTCTGCTGTTTATGTGGATATCGATCTAATCCTGGGGTAGATTTTGATCATTTGTTTTACAAAACTTCAAAAACAATTTGTCACATATTCCTCAAATAATCACATCACCAAAGAGTCAGACACAAACTATAAAGGGCGGGCAAACCTCCTTATGCATGCTTCTTGTCTTTGCAGGTGTCCACCATGTGTTTGTGAGTCTTCTTGACTGCCTTGTGCTTGGTGGTGGACAGGGTCCCTTGAGGATCTTGACTTATTTTTAAATTCAAACAATAAACAGAACTCCCTCCAAAAATATCTTGGTAGAAATCTGTAATGAACTTGTTCAAAATATCATAATAAAATTCCATGCCTTGAATTTCTCCCTTGACCATCGCCTGGAACAGCCATCTTCCACCTCCTGTTGGGTGAGGTATCATGTGCTGCGCTGATACCACATGAAGGAATTTACAGGCTTACGTGGCAGCAGCAATGTATTGATTTCAATGTAAAAAATAGTAGTACACAATATGGTTACAAGCACCTGTAATCAATACCACCTAATCAAAAGTTGTAGTCTGCTAACAAGGATTTCAAAAGTCATTTTATTTTTGACTGTCACAGGGTTTCTGTGTTCAAGTTTTGTGGCCTTATGAAGAAATGAACAGTACATGTATTTTTGTAATATGCATAATACCAAACCATAAGGTATAGGCAAATATGTTTTCTTTTATAGCACAGTGAGAGATTTGAACGCACTTATTTTAGTACAAAGTTTTGCTGATTTGGCTTTATTAATACTTTTATTTTCCTAGAAATAACTTTGGTAATTATGGCAATAGAGAGCTCTCAGGTAACCTGAGGTATCTTGTTAGTATTCATCGAATGAAAGTTCATTGCATTCTATGTCACGTTCTGTTTATGTAACACTAATTGCATTTTTATACTGTCATATTGTATAAAATGTTTTCTACATTGTTTACATTCTTTTGCCTTATTTCTGAATGTTGGATGTTCCAGTATAAACGCACATGTTGCTTTCAAATTGGCTATAGTCCTTGAGCTCATTTTTAACATCTTAAACAATCAGTTTCAAGCGATTATAACTCGGAAGTTTGGAACGGTTAAGTGACATTGAATGCTTATTAATTTGTAACCTGACAATTGCATTTGCTTGAACATTGGGCATGTTGCATTTGTTGTGTATCTATGCCTCTGATCCTATCTGCACAATCTGTAAAATATTTATTTTATAAATAGTTTGTCAATCTCTAAAACATATAAAATGTGGAATGGATAAAATGTCAGGGGAGCCCTATTAGTTGGATAAACAAAATTTTCATTGGTTTCAAGATTTATTTGTTTGCAATGCAACTGCATCAGCTTATCTTTTTAATGCATGGGCCTTATTTGTGTATCTTGACTAAAGACAGCCTTTTGTGATGAAATCCTTAGATGTTTACTCTTACCCTGAGGATGAAGCAGTCGAGGATCCCTTATTAGCACAACATCTATTATTTTTTGGTATTGATTTTTCATCCTTGAAAAAGGTAAGTTTTTCTCTACTTATTTTTTAAATTGATGATTGTCTGGATTAACAAGTTTTATATTAGATATTAGTTGGTGGATTTCGTTCTTGTATGTTTATCTTTAGGATTTATCAGTTTTCTTGATTTGTATCATGTTTGTTGTTAAAGATTTTGTTTCATTCGTTCTGATTGCCATTTCTTAAAGGGTGGAAACATAGTTCCTTCTGGCTTCATGCTAAGCAGAATTATGACATACTGTTTATTGGGATGAAATTATCAATTTTTTTTGATATTCAGAAAAAATTTTACTGTATAAAGTTTAAAACAAAGGACGACCACAGAAATAGAGCTGTTTTCACACCTTATATCAACCAGTGTCTTTTGGGATTTTATAACATAGAGCTAGATACCCCATTTCATTATCATTGGTTTGCTAATTGGGTTAAGGATGAAATTATCAATTTATGAGACCTTTAAACCTTCTATTTTATGATTGGATAAAACTTGGGTTTTTAGTCAACATTGTGGTTCTGCGTATGATGTAAATTACAATTTCAACATTGCTAGTGGAGTTGATAATTTGTATGTGGCCTTAGTAAAAGTTTAACTTTAAGTTCACCATGTAATTTTTTAAA
This sequence comes from Torreya grandis, assembly GCA_037957365.1. Lineage (NCBI taxonomy): Eukaryota > Viridiplantae > Streptophyta > Pinopsida > Cupressales > Taxaceae > Torreya > Torreya grandis. The sequence goes on from JARHVA010000267.1 coordinate 4,495,032, forward strand.
CCAAGGAAGAATGAACTATAAAGGACCAATGATTTGAAGTATCATGCAACGTTTTTATTGGACAGAGAAGCTCAGCGATTCAATGCATTTTGGATGCAAGCATTAATGTGTCAAAATGAAGGTCACTATTATAAATGGTCTAACTGTAGGTGTAATTTCTATGTAGCTTTATCCAGCATGGAAGATCTGTAATAGAAAATTATCATGAACTAAAAACTATGAATGAGCTCATTATTTAATTTTGTAAATCAAGTAAGAATTAACTGAAGGCAAATGGTTAGAGTAACATGGAAAATTTTAATTGGACAACAAAAGCATGGCAAATTTAAACCATTTCGGATGCAAGTGTATAATTGTCAAAATGATAGCTACTCTTAAAAAAGGTTAAATTATATGTAATTATTTTATGATCGCGACCTGAAATCTGCTGTTGTAAATAAAAAATATACATTTGAAATCTGAAGATTGATGACATCTGTACCAAGAACCCCAAAATAAAATCTGAATTTCTAGAAAATGAAAGCTTATTCAAATTTAAAAAGTTGTTACTACAAGTCTTTGTTGGTATTCAAATAACTTGTCAGATTGTATGTGAGAGGAACTTATTTTCTTCAGAAGGGGCGAATGCTAGCTCAAGCCTAAGATACTTGATGAGCAGTATGGGTTTTGTCTTAGAAACTACTCGCTCAAACAATCCCAAAAACACGAGTCTTAAAGGCCTATTTAAAGTTAATATTCCCCCTTGATTCCATTTTGTGTTTTGCTAATGAGACAAATAATATTACACGGGAATTTTTAACGAAGTTATTTTATTCTGAAGCTGTCATCAAACCTCTAATGCCTCTGTTACACCCTTATAACATAAAACTGGGCATCCATAATTCAGTTTTGTAATGGTTTGCACGAATGTTGGTGTTTCTTAGGATTAGAAATAGGGAAAAGAAAGACAGTCTGTTTTAAACTTGCACACACCATTGCATGCTTATTTGTTATCCATATATTCTATTCAATCCGGAGCACTGGAAATTTTCCAATTAGACATTGTACTATACAATAAAAGATGAGAGATAAATTGCTGTAGAATGGCATGGAAAATAAACATGTTCAAAGATGTTTAAGAATAAAATGTTATAATCATCATTAATTTTAATTTAGATTGATCATTTCATCACAATTTTAAGGTTTGGGTGTTAGAATGTTAATGCAGGTTTAGTTTCAGTCTTTACTAGGGTAATGAAATATTTAAACATAGATTATTATGCTATTTTGTGATATATATATATATTTGCTATAGTTAGTTTGAATGTCTAATTCCTGGGTTCAGTGATCTTAAAAAACTGGAAAGAACTCTGGTTACTTTCAACTTGCATTAAATTTGAGAGGAGTGGTGACTATTGTATTAGATTTTAAGTGCAATTGATATTGGGTTTTCTAACTTCATATATATATGTATTTGCTACAGTTAGTTTGAATGTCTATTTCCTGTCTTCAGCAATCTTAAAAAAACTGGAACGAACTCTGGATACTTTCAACTTGCATTAAATTTGAGAGGTGTGGTGACCAAGGAATTAGATTTTAAGGGCAATTGATATTGGGTTTTCTAATTTCTAAGGCAATTAATCTTTGATGTATTTTATTGCGGGTATTGCTCTGTCTTCTGGTACTAACAACAAAATGACATACTTATAAATTATACAGTTGGCATCAATTTTGCTTATAAGTAAAATTGATTGCATTAAAAAGTAAATTTATGTCAGTTTTTTCTGGGGGTTCTTATGTGCTTCACCCATTCAAATTTCCAACATTTAAAAAAGGGAATGTAACCTACTGACATGACTGTTTCAACCATAAGTAAAGCTTCCATTCAAGGATTTTAAGGCCAGACTGCTCCAAGACACCACAAAAATCAGAAAGATATATGATTGACCGCGAGGGATAATAACAAAAAGAAAACACGAGTAGCCAACTGTTAGTGATTGGAGATCCCACATGTAGAGCATTGATCGCAATTGCAACACCTTTTGAGAGCACCATTGGATTGGACATGCTCACAGACATCATGAAGGATGCTCTCTACCTTGCTTAGATGGTTGTTCGATGAGTCCTGTGGGGAGTTGGGTTGTTGCAACAATTCCTCCACATGTTCCAAGTGATTAATGATGTCATGTTCATTGGCCAACGGTCACTGGTTCAGTCAATCCAAACTTTAAATTATCCATGGTGTGGGCAGCAGAGAAGTCTTCTCCTTTGGCCCTAGCCTCCACATTCTCCTTAGAAGCCATGCTGCATGCCTGTGCCCTCAAGCCACTGTTGCAGCTCCTATGCTATTATGGCTGCGCTGTTGCAGCGATCCCCATGTCCAGGAATTAATGATGTCCTCATCCATGTGTTTGTGTCCTCCAAGATCATCCCCATTCATCTTTCCTTCATCGTCTTCCTCAGTAACTGTATTCTCCTGAACACTCTCGTTCCTCACTTCGGCCAGAGGCAGATTCAGGGGATTCATTCTATCATGATTCTCCATTTCAGAATGTTCTTGTATGTGGTATTTTCTAACAGAGGGCTTCTTTAAAATATTCAACTTTTTGAAGGATAAGGTTCGGACCTTTGGTGTACAGACTACAAAACAAAAGGTCATTCGTTCAAAGATGTTCTGTGAAATGTCAATCTACAGGTCATTCCTTCAAAGATTGCCCATACAACTTAAAGAATAAGGTTGCCAAGCTCTAATCACACAAGGGGGAGCCATCAACATCACTCACTACACTGATTGAGATTCAGAAGAATAAGGGTGTGTCTCGTAGCAGTTATCGTAATAAAAAAAAAAGAAAAGATGCTAGAATAACATGGGTGAAAGCAGTAGTTGGATCTAGTACAACTCTTAAGGTCGGCTGATTGTAGAGTGTTGGAAGCGTAACACATGGGAGCATTGTTGCATGAGATTGCCACACAAATAAAAATAACACCGAACTTTGTTGTAGATGGTGCAGGCTCAAGGATCACAATGATTCCAACTGTATGAGGCTAGCAGAAATCAATATAATTGACTCAACTGAGAATGAGATGGTAATGGTAAGCAAAGAAAGCTATCAACCTTGACCCAACAATGGAGAAGGAAAGACTCACCAAAGCAATGACAAAAGTAAAGTGACCAACATACTTAAGTGAGACAACAATTGCAAGACAATTCATGCAGACCATGTACCTATCAAGGTAGTTTATCTAATGGAACGCTTTCCTAAACTCAAGAATTCTATAACTACTCTTGTACAAGACATTGGCCTTGACATAGAGCATACAACGACACACCTAGTGTAATATGATATATTGTTGGGTGACGGTGAGAACAAGAAGCGAAATAATAAACCCATAGTTGAGCCCCCATTGTTAGCTGATCAAGTGATCAATCCCATGCTTCTAACAATGAATCGAGCACAATGACCGACAATTGTGCACATGGAAATCCTAGTGAGAAATTTGACAAACACTTACTGATTGAGGTTATGGTGGGAATGTTCCTCTAGAAGAGACTTGGAATTCTTGGGAAGCCAACTATTTGGTTTCCAACCTTCCAATTGGTGTGAGCCGACCAATATGGTATAAAGGTGTTGGGAGATTAATGGCTCAAAAGGCATTTTCGGCACCCAACCCTTTACATTGAATTTCGTAGTTATCTCATTATGAAAGGCCTTTAATGCATTGTTGGATTGAGGTTGGTTGAGAGCAACCAAAGCTGACCAAAATTAGAAGAATAAACTCTCCTCTAAAAATAAAGGCCCTAGATATATGATAAGCTTGAATAATCAGGCAGTGAGTGAGGACCCAACCTCATCAGATACAAATTCCGAAGAAGAATGGTTAGTAGATGGTAACAAGTTACAATGGAGTCGAACGTGTTGTCCCCCAAAAATATCACTCATTTTTGGGACAACCTATGAACTATTTTGGTTCAACAGACCAAAATTGTCTCTTCCCTTTTCGAAATTTGTTCTGAGCATTCAAATTCCTCATTTTTCAAGCTTCTCAGAAATCTACGGACTCTGCAGGCTTGAATCTACAGACTTTGCAGGCTTGAATCTACGGACTCTGTAGGAAGAAAATCTACGGACTCTGCAGGCCAAGTTCTACGGGCTTCACAGGTTGATTACTACGGACTCTGCAGGAAAGAAGCAAGCTCTCAACACTTAGGCGATTTCAAAGTTGGTTCAACGACAAGGTTCAACCAAAAGAGTTCATCGGCAAGCTTCTAAGCAAGGATTGAACCATTGAACCGTTGAACCTTGAACAATTTTGGTTCGACGGGTTCAATGGGTTCAAAGGTTCAACGTTAGCAGCAAGAGTTAAGTGCATTTGTCAAGGTTCAAAGTTCAACCGCTTCAAGGTTCAATGGCTTCAAAACACTTATCAAAGAGAAGGCTTGAACCGTTGAACCATTGAACCACTTTGGTTCAAACGGGTTCAATGGTTCAACATGTTCAACAACCAAATGGTCCAACGCGTTTGGTTCAAAAAAATCAAAAGGACTTGGCCAAATAAAAAGAATGAACCGTTGAACCTTGAACCAAAAGGTTCAACGAGTTCACAGGTTCAAAGGTTCAACCAGTGTGATGAAGATCAAAGAGCTTAGAAAGAACAAGTGACGGACAAAGGATGAACCAATGAACCGATTGAACTTTGAACCGAAAGAGTTCAAAGTTCAATGGTTCATGGGCTCAAAGGTTCAAAGGCGGCCTCAGTCAAGGAAAGAAGCAACAAACAGGTGGTTCAACGGATGGCTCAACCAAGGAGCGGGAAAACAATTGAACCAGGAAGCGATGGAACAAAAGAGAAAGAATGAACCGATGAACCAATGAACCAGTGTACTTTCAGTGGGTTCAAAGGTTTAAGGTTCAACATGGTTCAAGCGGCTAGTGACCATTGACGGCCCCGCAGGCATCAAATTTAAAGTAAGGGAATATCCGTTGAAATTCAAATAAAGCACATAACTTAAAGGAAGAACCAAGCGACTGACCGAAAAGATAGAATTCCTTCGGATTTGTTCAAAGGCCGACAGGGAACATTTCCTTTGGACTTTTTGTCCGAAGGAAATTATTAAGTGAAAGAGTCGTTAGAATTCTTTCGGAAGTATTTTCCGCGGGAAAATGACTAAGGCAAAGCCCGAAGGAATTCCTTCGGACTTTTGTCCGAAGGAAATAAGCTCGACCAAAGGAATGCCAGCAAGGAAAAACCCCGAGAGCGGAGCGCTCCAAGTGTCATTGTCCGTGTGATTGCTAGATTACGCGAAACATGCCACGTGTCCCTTGAAAAGCTCGATGGACGCTGCCAAGTGTCAACATCCGCAGTCTCTCCCTTTCGTTTCATAAAGACTGTGGTGGGTCTCAGGTGAGTTGATAAAGTAAGCGGATGCTGCCACGCGTCATCTTTAGCAGGATTCTCAAAAGCGGAAAACGCCACGTGTCACTTGATGAGATCAGCAGAAAGCGGCCAAAGCAAGCGGGAAAAACATGAAGGAATTGCTAAGGAGGATGACGGACTCAAATGCATTTAAAGGCCAAAACGCCAAAGGGAAGAACCAAGCGACTGGCTGAAAAGAGAGCCCGAAGACTCAAATTGCTACAGGGGAGAGAGGAACGAGACCAAAGGACCAGAAATATCTTCAAAAGAGTTATTTCCAGTAGGTGAAACAGTGGATCAAGTAGACTTCTGAGCGCACTAGATCAAGGACGCAACCCTGTTTTTCTTCCATGAAGTAATGGCGAATTGGACAGCTGCGCAGACATCAGGAAAATGACCAGACAGTCCATACTAAGAAGAGACATATTAGAAGAATGGACACGCCATAGTTATGGCAACGCACTGTTTTCAGCTTGGTCCCTCCAGACAGAACTGAAGGCGCATTGAAGGCGTTGACTACAACATGGGCCGTCCCATGGGAAAGAACGCCAAGCCTTGCGTGGTTGCTATAAGATTGTAATTTCTCTCATTAGTAAAGGAGATCTTCCCAATACAGAAGCGAACTCTGCCCAATTGAAAGGCGAATACTGAGACTTTGAACTCAGAGTGTATTTATTTTCATTTTATCTGAATGAGAAAGCGAGTTGTTTGCAGACTTTGTGCTGTTTTGGCTTGTATCATTTTAAAAGATTATTCTTATGTCTGTCTTCTGAATGTGTTCTTGTTTATTTAATTTGGCAAGCAGAATTAGTGAAAGTAACAAGGAAGGTGTTCTGAAACCAGTTACTTTCAGACTTTGTGCTGACATAATTGTTTTCAGTGTGTTTGTATTTTCTGTTTCTGTGTAAAGGACCTTGGGACGAATTTGTGCCCCCATTGTTCTTCGTATCTCACTCTTGGGCAGTCAAGGTGGAGACTTTGTGCTACATCTTAGATTGCTGGTTACTCTGCACTTTTGTTACTTATCCTACCAGAAAGATTCTGTTGTTTGCAAGAACAAGCACTTCTGAAAGAAGAGAAGTGCCTTCTGTCGCTTCACTAGGATTTCTACTATCCAGTAAGGGATCTGGCTCTTGGCTGAATGGTACTTCTGAAAGAAGAGAAGTACCTTCACCAATCACCCAGGATTTCTCCTTTGTTTGTTAGCATAATCTATGAAAAAAGAGAGATGGATGGTTTATCCCACCCATGTGTATTATTTTCAGCTTATATATATAGTATATAGCCTCCATATATTTAATAGGGAACCTCCCCTTGATGAGAGGAGAGATTTGTCTCCTGTTGATGTAGTAAAATTGCACACCTGGACGATCAATCTCTCTATGCTGTGGTGATAGGAACTATTTTGCTCACCCGTTAGCTGGTCGACAAAATATTCACCCAACACAACGAAGGAATCTTGGAGCGACAAGTATGCTTAGAGGACGAGACAAATACCCTTAATGCTCTCTTACATTGGTAGATGGAAGACTAGGAGGTGTTCTAGCCTAATTGTAGTTTTTTCAAGATAATGGAGATTGAGGTAGGCGAGGGTCTACATTGAGATGGCCTTAAATTGAAGTTTGTAATGCCAAATTCTTCAGAACTGACATCCTTGTAGCGAGAAGATCAAAAAAGGAAGTTGTCGATGCCAAGTCCTATAGAATTGTTATCCTCACAGTCAACTTACCATCCCGAGTTCATTGAATATAAATTGGGTGATGTAAAGCTAGATGAGAAGCCTGCTCACCAATTTGGGAGTGTCAAGGACATGGAATATAAAATACTTTTACATCAGGGTGAATCTTTGGTCAAAAGGAAATCTCCAATGGATTATGGTTGATGATGATTGGGATATTGTGTTTAAGGCTACATTATTGCAGATTTTCATGGATTAGACGCATGTGTTTTCTTGAATGTACAAAAATTTGAAGTAAGTACCACCTATTTTGTGTATATGGAATCCCTTTAGAGCATTCAAATTTCCATCAGTTTTTGTGAGCGAGAGGGGAGTTGTTTATGGTCCAATCATCTTAATTGGAAATATCTATTATCTTAAAAAATTCCTTGTTCATAAAAATCAGTTTTTCTTTCTCAGCCACACCCTTTTTTATTTAAATTTTTGGTTGGAGTTGATGAGTTGCAGAACACCCTCGCAGGGTTTGAGCCTTGTTTTGTCCACCATCGGACTACGCACCTTGTCTAGCAAGCCCTTGGGATCTGCAACCTTGTTTCGGGCGTGCTGGTAAAAACCACCTACTGCACAAACTACTAATCTCTGCTCTTGTCGTATACTTCCTCGGAACCCGCCCTGTGCTCTGTAGGTGAGTGGTGCCCAAGCCACGCTTAGCCTGTCGCAGATCTCCATAGGGAACGGTGCAGAGGGGGGGTATGACCACTATTTTTTTTTCGAAATTTGCTCTGTGTGTCCTTAATAGGTCCTTTCTTAATTGAGCCAAAGCACCCATCAATGCCGTCAAGACCCAGAAGGTACTTGGCATTGGTCTTGATCATCGTTCATTTTCCCCTAGCCTTTATATTTCCTGTGTCAAACGTGAAGAGGAGCTTGCTTCTGCTTGAAGCAACTAACTTACGTCTCCATTTGCATGCCTTCGCTACATCTAGTCATCTCTCAGCGCCATCGTCCAAACGAGCACCAAACCCCATCGCTGCCATTTCCCCCGTATGTGTATATTATGATTTGTGAAGACAGAAAAAAGAAGGATTTATTTTCCGTACATGTGTGAAGACAGAAAAAAGAGGGAAGAAAGATGTGATAAATGGTGAAAGAGAAGTATGATTTGTTAGTATCTTGGCATGATATCCGCTATTTGTTGTTGTCTGATATTTTGGTATTAAAGCAAAAAACTGCTGTACAGATTTATGAGGGTAAAAATATTTTCATAAGGGATTTTTAAGTGTGGAATGTGGCTGAAATCTCTCATAAAATTTGAATTTTTGTTCTTTTGTTGGTTGGTGTTGAAAGATTAATAGTGTGGCTGTTTGGTGAGAAGCATGGCATATGTTGAAAAAAAAAATAAATGAATAAAAAAAGCCATTAAGATTGCTGCAAATATGTACAAATGACATATAGGTTGGGACAATTTGGAGGAATGGCATAAGAAAAATATGAGATGTTGTTTTGATTTATTATTGAAAGAGGCTTTACAAATAAAAGAAAGATGGAATTATATTGCCGTACGGCTGTATGAATATATGAAAGTCTTGCCTCCCTGATGTATATAGAACCTCTTTATGTTTTTTTTAAAATTTCTTAAGTGTAGTTCAAAATGGATGATGGATAAGTTTGCTGCCTAAGAGTTTAAGCTGGCACATAATTTAATTGGTAGTTGGACATTTGGCAAAACATTCTTCCTAACGAGGTCTCAAGTTCAAGTCACTAATTCTATTTTGTTGGAAGTGCTGATTTTAAAAGTAAAGCGTTTATATGCAAGATAAATAAATGTTTGTGGCTTTTGGTTTCAAGCTGAGCTGGTAAGGGAGAATATCTTAATGCATTGCATGTAAGGGATGTTTGAGATTCAAATCCTAGGAAAATAGATTTTTTGAAGTATTTGCATGCAAATAGTGATACACTTAATTTGGGCATGGTGATATAAGCGTGACTTAAGCATAGTTGTCAAGGAATCTTGTAGTAGAATTGGTTAAATGCCTGTCCAAAGAGTTATCGAGCATACTAGAGGTTAAGAGGGCCAAACCCTTTTAAGTACAATCATTTTCAATATATAGCCTATTCCAATGTCATTTTCATCATTTTGCCTTTGCATGAAGGTGGGCATATGACTACTTGATTTGTAGGCTGCTACTCATTTTGAGTCCATTAGAGTAGTTATTTTTGGTTTGGAAGTCTTCTCGTGTTTTTTGATGAAAAAATGTATTAAATGGAGAAATAAGATATTTTAAATGCAAAACGGGTACAATTTCGATTATATTCGACACACTATTGCTGTGTTGCATATGAAAATGAGAATTTCCTATTATCAAAATGGATGTAATCCCATACCTTTTTGTTGGGAGTCCGTATTGTAGTAACTTGTGGGCTATAGGTTCATTCGGGTCAATGGGGCTAACAAACCAGAGACCCACCCATCTTGAGTTTGTTGCTAGCTCGAGATAGGGAAAGTGATGTTGTGGAAATTTTGGTTTTGCCAGCTTTGTTTGAGTTTTGCATTTGTTAGTAGTTTTATCAGTGATTTTTTGAGTTTATACGACGAGTGGACCAATTATTTGCGTTTTTTTTCCTGCATAGATTTCTTGCCTCTCGTTTGATAGTGGAAAAATATTGTGGATTTCAATGTCTTTGGTTGATTCTACATGCTGACATGGGTTGTTTGTAAAGTGGTTAGAGTTGTTGGGTATTAGGTAAGATGTGCCATATAGGAGGTACAAAATTGTCATCTAGACAGGGATTGATGTGGTTAGTATTTCCATGATTAAGCTCATATTGTAGTACATGTGTGGATGATCAGAGGGATGGATATTTCTAGGATGACACTCATTTTTGTGTTAGGTAATATCACAAGGCACAAGGAATCGGGCACATGAGGTCAGGTTGCAATTGTAGTAGACATGTCGACACAGGTTGATCAATGCCAAATGTACAGAGGGCTAATTGGCAAGTTGCAACAAGTGTTGTTTGATAGTCTCACAGTCATGTTGCTCTAGTTCATCTTTTGGTCCCCCTTTGATCAAGAGAGGTTTGTTGGATCTTGTGATCCAAATCTTATTTTGTTAGTGGTTAGGTGTTGTTAGTTTAGGGCATGCATCTCATGTATGAGACATCTCCTTTAGAGTTAATAATGTTGATCAGTGTTAGTGTTAATAGTTGTACAAATAGGTGGTTGCGTCCCATGCAAGTAACAGGGTTGGGTTCTTACCATATAAACTTGCTTTTAGTAGGCATTGTAATATGAGAATGTAACCTGAGTAATTACATTATGCAAGTTTTCTTTTGATCAATATCATGTAGTTTTTCATATATTAAACTGTGTATAGTTTCCTTTTAGAGGAGAACATTCACATAGACTTTGTGTGGGGTTTAAATGAGTCGAGGGTGGCCAAAGCAACACACAAAGTAGATGTTTGAGCAATGGCTTTCAACCATGATTTATCCGCTTGTACACAGGGTGCTTGCCATTGAGCATACTATTGGGTTCCAAAATTTTGCATTTAAGAAAGGCATGGTGGGAGAGAAATGGCTTAATAGTGGTAAATAAGACATTACTTGAGGGGAGAGAGTGTCATGAGAGAAAAAGATGAGCTACACATGAGTTTTGAGGAGCAATGTTAGAGATTTCAAGATCAACTTTGACAACAAGTAGCCATGGAGGGCTAGGTGTTGGGATTGCAGGAGGAGCTTCTAGCTATGTCAGATCAGCTTTAGGAGTTTGCAAGAGGATAAGATTAGCTCTTTATTTCCCATATGGAGCTCATGGGGAAAATGGAGGAGGCTATTCAAATGTTCAAATATGAAGAGTGCAGTAGTTGAAAGCATAATGCCATATGAAGTAGCAAATTGAGGAGGTTCAGGTCCAGCCGGTTATTCGGGATTTAGTTTTATTGCAGCAATAGTATGAGTGATCAAACCATTTCAGATGTTATTTGTGTCTTCTTCATCAGGCCTTCCGAGGATGTCTTCTTCATCACCCATTTGCCCTCATTCTTCTTGAGTTGTAATAGGGTTTGTGTTGGAAGGAACACTGACTTATCTATAAAGGTGGATGGATGTTGTTAGGAAATTATAATACGTATTTTGTTATCATCGCTATGTTATGTTTTAATGTTGCATTTATTGCGTATGCCAATGTAATTTTAAAACATAAGTACAATGTCTTACATTCATGACCAACATATGGACTATTCTAACAAAGGATTTCGTTTTCAGGTGTATGCAACAACCTAATATATTAGGCATTTTATAATGTTGTAAATGATCAATAATTGATCAGCTAAAATGACCAGAATCAGTTGCAATTAAATTCTATGGTTTGTATGAACAAGGAGGCACTCACTTGTTGATGGATCTCAATATCGTGCATAGTCTTCATGCTAAGTTGCACACTTGGCTCCATGGCATTATGACTTAGTTGATGCCATTCATCATCTCCACGTCAATCTTGAAATTCTCAAGGAACTTGGAAGATTGAGTTCAAAAAGTATGTACCAACATGTGGTGGCCTATGAAGTTGCTTTAGCCGTTGGTCTATGATGGCCAAAATGGGTTGGTACTTGGATAACACATTGCCATAGAAGTGACTAATTTGCTTCTTGGCCGGACACCAAAAGTTGACATCGGCTAATATCTACTCTAAAATGGCAACTTCGGCATTGGTCCTTGAGTTGGTCGATAGGTTTCATTCGTTGCTAGCAAACATTCACTTCAACGAAACTTTTCCTTGTAGTAGGGACTGCAATGTGACGAATGTGGTGGCAAACTGTGTTATACTTGGTTGGAGCAGCTCCTTGTTCTTTGTGACTTCTCTCCTTTGCATAAAATTTGGGAATCAAACAGAGTGTAGCTCCTTCTCACAAAAATTAAGAAAAACCCCTCTTGAATCGACAAGTTTGTTTGCTAATGATAGTGAGAGTGAGAGAAATAATGGGTAAGTTAAATGAGGGTCAAAATTATCGTTTAGGTCTATTCAAATCTAAGTGGCGACCATTTGGTCCATTTCTCATTTGTTTTTGTAGTGATTGTTTCTTTTAGCATTTTGTTTTTTACGTTTTGGCAGACTGTTGAGTTTGACAACCAGGACTTGTGAATCAAAGAGTCGAGGCTACAAAGTCACTATAATTGTTTGGGCTTGTGACTTGGTGAGTATTCGTCAAGACTCGTTACTAGGGTATAGTCATGAATTTTGATGAGTGCGTTGCTATTAGTATAAAGGATGTAGATGGCAGCCCATAGGTGTAACACACAAACTTTCAGCTTATGTATGCTTGTTTTCAGTCTCAATTTGCATTGGATGAACATAAATGCAATTTTAAATCTTGTTGAATAACTGTACATTTTGTTTAACTAAAGTGCAACTCTGCAATAGAGATCATTGTGGTGTTATTGTTGTCATTTGAGAAGTGAAATACATCTAGATGGGGTGAATAATGAAGCAAAATGGTGGAAATTATTCTCTCCATTCTTGCAATGGATGGTCTTGAAAACAGAGCCCAAGAGACGATGTGGATAAAAAGTGAGATTGGAGATTTGGGTGTAGAGTAATGCGGACCTGTTATAGACAAGACATCTAATTGCATATTTTATTGCTATATAAAAGATAATATAAAAGGGATTTAGGAAGCATGGCAATATATTGTTAGCAAACATGTTGATTATAATAGTTGTAATTTGATGTAGATCAAGGATGGTGGGTAGACTTGGATGCAAAAATCGAAGAAGGGTATAGTAGGAGAAGCAAAGGTGGCTTCTAATGTCTGTTTTTAAACTAAAGTGCTACTTGTACGGATTATTGAATGTAATATTGTGCTTGGATTATTATCATTGCCTTGACAACGTGTCTTAGGTATTAAATATATTTTTTGATTGGTTAAACGAGGAATTGTATATGGCGCTCTCACCCATACCCATAACAAAATATGAAAATACAATGAAAGAGTGGAAAGAAGAAGAGAGAGAAGGGGGAGGGAGAGAGGAGGATAGAGAGAGCAAGAAAGGAAGAAATACAAAGCCCAAAAACATGCCAACATAGAATTCATGAAAAACAGGCAGCAACAACACCCATAAACATGCCAACATAGAATTCTTCATAAACAAAACTACAAAACCCATAATTAGGCCAACACAAAATTCTTCTTGGATCTCACATCCAATTTGTGGGAAGAAAAACTAGGGACCTTCCTCATATTAGCTTTTCTTTAGTCCTAATATTTTTTTTTGCAGAGTCTTAAAGAGAGTTGGCCAACAAAGGGGATCTCAAAGCTAGTAGAGTCCAAGACCATAACAACTATCAGGGGAGAAGAAGAAACAACAATACACTACAAGAATATGGGAGAAAAATCCATTTTGTGAAACAAGAGGATCCCCTAAAACAACCTTTTGAGGAAGGAGAAGAGAATTAGAAAAACAACTTTAGGAAGGCGATCCACATATAGGAAATGTTGAATCTGTATGAGTGAGAAGAGAAGATGTTAGGCACACCAAAATATGAGCACCACTGAGAAGAAGACACCTAATGAAGTGGAAAATTTGCCGAGAACTCTGGATACATATTAGGCATTTCCATTGCATAAAGATACATATTAGGCATTTGAATTGCATAGAGAATTGATATATATTATGAGAGGAAAATAAATGAGATTGTACTCCATCAAAATCAGCAAACTGTTTTCTTTCATTAATTTGCATACTATTCAATTTCATTACATTTGCATTCAAAATGCATACTATTGTTGTTTACAAAGGAACAAAAAAGGGAAGGGAGCCATTGGCAACGAGGTAGACTAGGGATCAACAGGTCTGGATGTTGAAGCTCCAAGGTTAGCGCCTCCCCTGATCTGAGAGAGAACTTTGGTGTCGTACCTAGCATTTTTCAACAAGTAGCAACCAATTTCATCATAAATAGGCTCATCATTATTTTTTAAGCCATTCGGATTTTGGATCGATCTCGTTAAGGTCAATCGTTTGATCTTCCTCGACGGTGCCTAACATTATCAAATAAAATGTATATGTTAATGATTTTAACGAATAATATTTTACAAGAATATAAATCAATTTTTCATATGAATTAAGAATTAGAAATGCAACATTTTTTAACCTTGAGCTTTCTTCATTTTTAGGCCAATTACGCTTGCAAGCGGATGAACTGCATTTTTTGGAATGTATATGGTCGAACACACTCCAACTACGCTCCCAAGCGGATGAATTGCATAGTTGGATCAAAATGCGCATTGCCATTCTTCGAAGGTGTTTGGTTTCTTTGCAAAGACTTTTATCATTGTGCTACAAAAACAAATTTTGTCAACATTGTAGCATGCACAATTCAGTCAAAATTTAACACTTTCATAGTACATATGTAGAAAAACTGTCTACCTAGTTTGAAGGTCTTCATTTCTCTGTTGGCTACATATGTAGAAAAACTTCTGATCAGGAAACATTATTTCCATGCAACTCTCTCATAACTACTACAAACTTTTGATTAGTTAACTTTATCTCCATGAACTTAAATAGGCCCTTCATGACCTCTGCATCGTCTAAAGAACAACGTTGGATTCAAGAAATAAACTGCATGAAGGGGAGAATGCAATTGTCGATTCCATCTTTTATTAATTATCTCCTATAATGGCATGTACCAGACCTTGTTATTCTCCAATTTGCTTCTAATAGCATTTTTGGCCCTATCTATTGCCTCATACAATTAACCTATGGGGGGTTTATCTCCATTGACGAGTCTCAAAACTCGAACTAAAGGCTTAGAGAATAACACAATTTGCTTTGCCTCTTCCCAAAAAGACGATGATAAAACATAGTGACCATTCCGCCATCTATATGTTTCACAAAGGAAGATTCCATTTGGTTGAAACAAACATTTGTTTTAAATTCATTTGTTGTTGGCAAAAAGTCTGCAACACAAGTGGGTTGCAAACCTTGTCACCTCTGGGTGAAGAAGATTCTTGCCATTTCTGAATGTGTGCATCATATTGAGCACCCTTATGTGATTGTATACGAACTTGATGATTGTGTGGGCCTTTCGCAAAACGTTTTTCACCCATGGAATCTTGTCTGTCTCTCAAGTTCAAATCAAGACAATGTGTTGTATATGGAGTTCAAAACATGGTTCTATATTTGTCCATAAGAAGTATCCCAGTGGACTAATGAATTGGACCACATTTTGTGACCCCATCTCAATCACAACCTCATCAAATAGATGAAAGAGTGTCTTGCCAAATTTTATCATATAGATGCATCAACACTCTTAAGAAAAACCATGCCAATGTCACATGACACAAAGAAGTTGATGAGTGTGTGTCTCCTATCTATCCATTTGTCTGACATGATAGTGCATCTTGATTGTTGCCATTCCCTGTGATGTTTTTCAAAAACATCAAAAATGTCACTCACATTTGTAGGACATCCTTCAACAAATCAGTTTGCAAAGCCTTATATGATGGCGTCGTGAACCTAGGACATACAATTGCAATTAGATCCACTATAGTTTGTTAGTATGGAGATTTGGCCACATTAAACTACAAGCTAGAATAGTACCAAAAGTTGGAGATTGCCTTCTTTGCCTACTTGTGGACAGTTTCTTTCCAACTTGTATTCTCTAGCAAGGTTTGCATTCCAAGTGTAGTGCGAGGGCTAAAAAAAGCATGAGTGTTTCCCTTGCCTATGTTTGTTCCATGAGGTACTGATTTAGGGGTAGATTGAGTTCTTGTCTCCTTTACCTTTTTTTAGTTTTGTTGACGGACTTCGTGTGTCATTAAATAAATCATCCTTTGCATCCGAAGAGTTAGATCCCACATCTGTATCTATCCTTGCCTTTTTGGCCTTTGACTGTGTGTCTGCAATGTTGCTATACCTTGATTGGTGACATCTATAGGGCATGCATTAGTGCAAAGTGAAACTTCATCTCCTCGTTGTCTCGTCAAATGTCACTTGAAGCGGTATAAGCCTCCATTGCATACATGTCCACAAAAGTTGTATTGGATCTTGGTTGTGCCTTCGATTGTTGTGCCATATGGCCATGTAAAATTTTTCTCATGCAACATGATCAAATTTGCAGTGTACATAAAAAATTCTGTTTAGGTGCTGAAATGTTTTGAAGGTGTTTAGTTTTAGCCTGGACTTCTCGCTTTACCTAGATTATTCCTCGAAAGTCTTTGAATAGCTGTTTTTTGAGAGATAAATCACACTTTATTGGAAAATCATAATTTTCCTTTTTTTGGTGATTTTTATAGCGTTGACTGTGATGACTGTAAATTGCGAGTTTTGGGGTTGAAAAAAGCATTTTGAGCTGCATACAACGATTTATCGTGATTAAATTGTGGGTTCTGCAAGTATAATACACACTATTGTAGCATTCCATTTACATGGCAATGAAATGGCATGGTAAAAGTGTAAATGCAATTCAATTATTCGGGTTTAAAACTGGAAAAATATGGCAAACAAAAAATGATGTAATATTTGTAAAAATAACAAAAAAAGTTGCTTTTAAAGCAAGTTGATTTTATTATTTCATGCCAAATATAGTATGTAGATATGACAATAAAGATAATACATAAAAAAATATTTTATTTTTTCATGCAAATCACTAAACTTTATGAAAGTTGTTATGAGTTGGCCACAGTTTGTAGCATTGTGATATGAAACCAAAAAAACAAATAATATATAGGATTTATTAAAAAAATAGTTTTCATGTAGCCTTAAGGTTTTATATAAAAAACAGTGGGCTGGCCCTAAAATATTGCACTATGGACAATGGCCTACTACTTTAGTGCCAACCCTTTGTTTTTTATGTCAACACTCATTAGAGTTTAAATTAAAGAAACCGCAATAGGGTTTGAATTTTAAAATGAAAAAATTAAAAGTAAAAGTTGAAAAAAAACTTTAGATGCTAGGGTTTATCATTTATGTAGCATTAGGGTTAGGGTTTGAATTTATAGTTCAAACATCAACCCTATCTTTAACAGGCTTAACACTTAAAATTTAAACTTATAAAAACAAGAAAACCACAAAGAAACAACAGTGTGGATGAATAATCCTCGCCTCTTTTGACTTTTTACCACTGAAGAAAAATGATGGAAAACACTAGAAATTTATGTAGCAGTAGGATTCGGGTTTGAAATTTACAGTCTAAATGCTAACCCTATCCTTAACAGGCCTAGCACTAAAAATTTAAACTTTTAAATGGTAAACCTAAAAAAAATAAAAAATCACGATGTTAATGAACATTTCTTACCTCTTTTGTCTTGTTACCACATAAGATAAACAAAGGAAAACAGCAGAAGTTATTGTGCCCCAGTGGAGGGAGATGTGCCCTAATTGATGTAACAAAATGTCGGCATCAATATGCAAAGTAATTGCAATCCCCTTTTGCTTTTTTTTTCCTGCTCTGTAAGCATAAAAATGAGCAAAAAAAGGAACATTTTATATAGAAAAGGGTGCCTTTTTTTTAAAACATCCCAATTTATTCAATGACTCCAGAGTTATTTGTGGTTTTATTAAAAAAGGTGGATTTTTTGGGATAAAACGCAAGGTTTGACTGCAGCTCTGAACAATGGTTCAGAACTACACAGCTTAGAACCCAGGCTGCGATGAATTGTGAGTGATCATGCGTTTTTTGTAACTTTTGCTGCTCTATTATAATTCAATATCATAGTGATTGAGGCTTTGCAACTATTATTCTCAACAGGGAGAAGTCCGCAATTTTAATTTTATGACAAGTAAATTGGACTATTTCAGAAGAATTTTGTACAACTTATTTGTTGTTTGAATATATACAAACTTACAAAGTGAAAATTAAAGAGGCATGGCCATATTACGAAATCATTCACAAAATTTCTACACTTTGAAATATTAACATTTCAATTATCTTTCACAGTGAAGTATTCAGCATTTATAAAATCTCCCTTCTTGGATCATCACAATCCAGCCATCCAATATGGGCCACACCCTAGAAACATTCATTCACTTTTGATTGACTGATTGCACATTATATATTTTTTAAGATATGCTTCAACAAGGGAGGGGGTGAACGGGGAGCTTATGCTGGAGATAATGTGAGAACTTTTAGCACAGCTATGTGTACATCTAAACTTCTATGAAATTTCAACTTATTGCAGCCTAAAATCCTGCAGATGTTGGGTAAACTCTTTGGCAAGCTTGTTGGGCATAGAGGTGATCGAAGTCAATTTAAATATGCACCATTTGGGGAGCCCCAGTTTGCTTCAAAAGACAAATTTGATGACTAGCTGCCTTGTTTTGCTGAAAGTAGTGTGTAATCTAGCTGCCTGGTCTCATAGATTCCTTAGTCTAGCTAGGAGGATACTTTTTTCTGATAGATAAACCAAGGGTTTCTATTGGGACCCTCACCCTTGGAGAAAAGTAGTGAAATGTTCCTTACATACGGTGAGGATAGAGAGAGGAACATAGAAGAGATGAGAGAGGGCAGAGGCAAATAGATAGAGCATAGAAGAAAGGTGACCATGCCTAATCTAATTCTTTACATAATAAAATAACACGGACAGGCCAAAAGCTAACAGACGCTATTATGTGTAGGCTTCTGGGACTGCTGTGGTCATCTCCCACACTTAGACACTTCCATACATTTACAAAATGTTTCAAAATGATACATAAATATGTAGATTAAACTACAAGGACAGCTGGCTAGAATGGCCTTGTGGACCGGTAGCAACAATTCCACCTTCAGAAACAACTGAATGTTTTCCTTTCTTCTTAGGGGGAGAATTTTGGAAGACAATAGGATTAATCTTGGGGGATGCAAAGTGTACAAGAATCTATTTTGATAAACTGTGTAGGAGTCCTAGGTGGCCCAACGAAGGTGTCCTTGATGTCTGGCTTTCCAATAGGATTTCCTTGGTGCTTTATCATCATTTTATTTTTGTGACATTCCACTAGAGGGTCTCTTCCTTTCGCCTGGTTTGGATTTTGACTCAGGGGTGGCCATTCCACTCAGAGTAAATGGAGGAGTAACTCTTGCAAGTTGCTTAGGCTTCCTCTTACAACCCTTGATAGTGGGCAGAGAAAAAGTTGCTTGGAATTGAGATTCTCAATTCCTAACCCTCTTTTCGAGCACAATGACTTTTCTTTCCAAAGAAATCGAACTATCCTGCACTAGTCCTTTACCTTTTTCCTAAGGTGGTCTCCAGCTAAAAGTTCCTTGTCCAATGCCTCTGGTTGCTTGAAACTAATGTCCTCGTCTAGCTCCGGCAGGATCAAGGAGGGCTTGAAAAATTTCCACATTGCCCAACTCTTCAACTGCATGTAAAGTTGAAGGAGGAAAAATAATCTTGACTAGGAATTGAAATGAACAAAAAACAGGAGTTATAGATTCCAATTTAGTTAAGAAGTCATCATGGATTGTGGAATTATTCTTTTTACACCTGGAATATTAGTTGTTTCGCTTCATCCAAGGATGTGCCAAACAAATTCTTCTGCCATACCATCCACTCAAAATAGAACTGGAAGTGGGTTTTAGTTACAGGGCCTTCCAACGCTTCATCCACAAATGATGGTCTAGCACTATATGGCATTGGAGCTTGAGTGCAGACATATGGAAGAAATAGCTCAAAGCAATGCTGAAAATTAAGAGAGAGGAGAGCTGACTTTAAAGCATATGTGGAGGAAGGGGATGAAAAGACAAATCCAGTTGGATCATGTGAGAAGACATTAAATCAGTGTAGTGACAAATCTAGTAAGTTTTTCCACACACTTCTATGTGCCCCTTGCTTGGTGATAAATGCCATGCGACATCATGATAGCATGTGATGATGGGGGGATGAGAGGATGGGACTTGACTTTTGAATTTTCATTTCTCTTATTTTTTGTTGATAATTTTCAATTCCCTATCTTATTCTCATATATATATATATATATGACTTTTGGATTTTCATTTCTCTTATTTTTTGGTGATAATTTTCCATTCCCTATCTTTTTTTTTTGATAGTTGATATGAGGGTTGGGGGGTTCCTCACCCTTTTATTAATCGAAAAAGTCAAAAATTTGCAAAGAAACGTGGATAACCCGAAAGAGAACAAGACACCAAAAGGATTGAAAACCTACAAAAGACATGCCTCGAGAGGCACCAAAACAACCAAAGCACAGACACCCCGAAGGGTAACACCAAAAAACAACACACGAGAGACAAAACAGTGGGGAGAAGAAAACCATTAGAGACCAACCGTAGACTCTGCCAAGGCACCACTGCCACCAAAGGTGGGACCACTAACAACCACTGCTAGGGTAGAATGTTCTTTCTTCATGCCACGTCCTCCCAGTCTCGCCTCCACCTCAGCTTCGCCGTCATTTAGAACACTCCCACATCCACCAGCACAAGGTGCAGTCACCTTCCTTCTCCGGAGCCTTGGCTTACCTACATGTTTCTTCAACATAACCCCCCAATGCCTAGCAGTGCTTTCATGCCAGCCAAGTGAACCTCCATGTGGGTTGTGATCGCCTGTCCTTGTGCCAATCGACTCGCCTTTTCTTGAAGGGGATACCTGTGGCTGCTAGAGCGGGCCCCCAAACAACCTCAATTGGGATTTGACGGTCGCCACCGGCCTAGGGGAGTTTCTCCAACTAAGGGCCGCCACCATCGAGGCCAAAGGTGCTCGCATGTCATCCAAGTCTAGTTCTGGGTGAAAACGCCCCTCCAGGCCAGGGTTCTTTAGACAAGTCTGCAAGAAATTCAAATGCTCCACCACTTTAAGGAACTTAAGCATCAGCTCGCAGAAAGTCTGCAAGGGTATCAACCCTAATTCACATTGAACAGAGAATGGGAGTTGATGCTGACCACCCCAATCGAAATTACCCACAACTTTTTCTAGACCAACTCGAAAGCCGGGTTGAACAATTTTGAGTGTCAATGCCAAGGTTTGTTGTTTATCTTTCGAGATAAAGAGGAGGTTCCCAATGAAAGTTGACACCACTAGGGAATTGACTTTCACCCTGCAATTGGTATCCAAATCAACCTGACCAATTACCTCCTTAATGGCTTGCAAGACGCTTCCGGACTAGACTACAAAGATTCATTTTAGCCGTGAATCTGTCACTCACCCGCTAAAGGCCATTTCCCTTCGTGAGGCTTCAACTTGCAGTAATGTTTCACTAAGCGTCACTTGGAGCATACAATCCATGGTGTTTGAAGTTACCCGTTGCCAAACTAGACAACTTAGACGCTGGGGAGGAAGAAAGCTTGCAGTAAATGTACTGACCAGTGCCAACTTCAATATATAGAAGCCACACGTGGTAGTGTGGATGGAAAACGCCACACGTGTGAGGTGAGCCCACCGAAGCCCAATCAAAGCCGATGAAGGACGACTTCATCATGAAGAGATAAGCCTCCCCAAGTCTTCTCATTAAGGCAAGATCCTCTCAAAGCTCCATCTAGTCCAGACATTATCAATAATGATTTCTTCGATTTGGTCCACACCTGGCCAATTTGTCTGCTGTTCTTTTCTCTTTGCGGTAACAATGGGACGCCTCCCAAAAGCTGAGATTGTCCTGCAGTCCCCAAATGTGATATAAAATGTTGTTGATATTCCAAGACCCAGCTTTCCTATTCCTTAGAGCTTGGATAATCACGTTGGAGTCACCTTCAATAATGACTTGCTCAATCCTGTAAGATGTCATAACCCAAGACAAGAGCTTGTGCCTTTGCCTCATTGTTGGTGCCATCTACCAGCTTCTTCGTGGTGGCTCGAATGAGTGAGAGCGCACAGTCCCAGATAACGCATCTTGCACCGGTTGCCCTCGGATTACCTCTGGCCACCTCGTCAAAATTTAATTTGAACAGTCCTGGAGGGGGAGGCGCCCATTCTGTTTTGCCCTTACGTTTCGATGCCTTCGAACATACTATTGACCCATTAATGGGGGCACTTGTAGCCAACACTAGGACGAAACGATTTGCGAATCCCATGAGGAAAGAGCTCCATTGTACCACTTTGTGTGGGCAAAACCTACTTTATAAATTGCATGTTCAGCTCGGTCCATCACTACTTTAAAGGAGCTAACTTTGTATTCAAAGATTCTTTGATTGCGTTCCTTCCAGATGTTCCATATCAAAATGACTGGGTCAGCGTGCCATAAGCATTTAAAGGTGTCTTTGGATGACCCCCTAGGCCACGTAACAAAAGCTTGTAATAAAGAATTTGGTTTAGCCCAGCTCCAACACAATTTGTCACACAACCAATTCCAGGGCTTTTTCGCAAAGGTGCAGGTGAAGAGCAAATGGTTAGCGTCTTCTTCATTGGCACAACACAACACGTCTCGAGGGCCCTGTCACTCTTATCTTGTGAAGCAGGACTTGTGTTAAATTTTTCTTATGCGTAGCTGGCCAAGCAAAAGCTCCAGCCTTGGGCAGATTAGTGTTATTTCAACATAAATGCTTGGCCCAGACACATGAGGGTTCCATTTGCTTCGCCATTTTATAACCTAGGCCAATTGAGTACATCCCATTCTTAGCGCCCATCCATTGAATAAAATCCTCACTATTGCTAATAAAAATTTTCCTCTTGGCAAGGATCTCTGACAACATGAATTTCTGGCTATCCAGAATCTATAGTCCATCAAGGCTTTTCCATTTCCATTGTTCTAGACCAGTTGAGACAACAGGTTCTGAGTAATCTCTAACTTTAACCCCCCAAAACTCTTCTAGATGATTCCCAGCAGTGGCTAGCTCTTGAATATCCATCAGGGGCCTATGACCATTCCATGAGTCCCCCCATAAATCCATCGAGCATCCATCATTTATCACCCATGAGACATGGTCTTTAATTATGAAGCAACATTTTAAAATGAAGTTCCACAAGTGAGATCCTTTGGGAGGGTTCATCATCTGTAGGATGTTTGTGGAGGAGCAGTCTCCAAAATACTTGAACTACAGGATGCTATTCCATAAAGCCTTAGTTCGAGTAACCATTCCCCAGACTAATTTCACTCCAAGCACCAAGGTTTGAGAAGTCAACTTTCTAATTCCAGACGCTCTTACAGAATGGGGAAGACACACCTTGTCCCATTTAGTCAAGGGAATCTTTTTGGAATCCCGAGTTCCTTGCCATAAGAAATTCCTCATGATGCGATTTAATTCTTTAACGACCTTGGAGGGGGGATGCAGGACAAAGAAAGTGTAGATGGGGAGGGTGTTGAGTACATATTTGATGAGGGTGATTCTCCTTGTCAAGGAAAGCCATTTGCCTTTCCAATCAACAAGTCAAGCTTTGAAGGCCTTAATTACGCCATCCCAAAGGGAGGCTCTATCTGTTCCTGCAAAGAGGGGGATCCCTAGGTATTTTGCCGGTAATTTCCCAATTTTAAAATCCAGAATGAAAAAAATGGCAAGTTGCAGCAGTCTAGTAGTGTTGAAGAAAAAAATCTCTGACTTGGTGGAATTGACTTTTTGGTTAGACACTCTCATAATTGACCAAGAGAAGTTTGTAGGCTCTGGCTTCTTCCGACGGGCTTCCAAAAAAAATCGTATCATCAACAAATTGTTGATGAGTTATTTGATCGATCCCTTCTGCCACCCTTAAACCTCAAATTTTTCCAACAGACACCTGTCCCGAAATTGACCTTCCCAAGGCCTCAGCCATAAGAATGAAGAGGAAAGGGGAAAGAGGGTCACCTTGACGTAGGCCTTGAGAGGCTTTGAAAAACCCTGGAGGTTTGCCATTTACCAAGATCGAAAATTTGGGGGTAGAGATGCAACTGAAGATCCATGAGCACCAGTTTCTAGAGAAGCTGAATTTCTCCAAAGTTTTAAGGAGTCTCCAATTATCCCAATCATACACCTTGCTGATATCAAGTTTTGAATTTTCATTACTCTTATCAAAAGTCATATATATATATATATATATATGACTTTTGAATTTTCATATCTCTTATCAAAAGTCACACACACACGAATAAGATAGGAAATGTAAAATTCTTATCAAAAGTCATATATATATATATATATGAGAATGAGATAGGGAATGGAAAATTATCAACAAAAAATAAGAGTAATCTCTTATTTTTTGTTGATAATTTTCCATTCCCTATCTCACTCTCATTCATATATATATATATATATATATATATATATGACTTTTGAATTTTCATTTCTCTCTCTATATATATGACTTTTGAATTTTCATTTCTCTAAATATATAATATACTTTTGAATTTTCATTTCCCTTATCAAATGTCATATATATATATCTGACTATATATATGACTTTTATGACTATATATATGACTTTTGATAAGGGAAATGGAAATTCAATCAAAGAGAAATGAAAATTCAAAAGTCATATATATATTCATTTCCCTTATCAAAGAGAAATGGAAATTCAAAAGTCATATATATTAATTTCCCTTATCAAAGAGAAATGAAAGTTCAAAGTCATATATATATATTCATTTCTCTTTGAAAAGGGAAATTAATATATATAACTTTTGAATTTCCATTTCTCTTTGATAAGGGAAATGAATATATATATATATGACTTTTGAATTTTCATTTCTCTATGATTGAATTTTCATTTCCCTTATTAAAGAGAAATGAAAGTTCAAAAGTCATATATATATATATATTATATATAACTTTTGAATTTTCATTTCCCTTATCAAAAGTCATATATATATGACTTTTGAATTGAATTTTCATTTCCTTTTGATTGAATTTTCATTTCCTTTATCAAAAGTTATATATATATGACTTTTGAATTTTCATTTCTTTTTGATTGAATTTTCTTTTCCCTTATCAAAAGTAATATATATATAACTTTTGATAAAGGAAATGAAAATTCAATTAAAGAGAAATGAAAATTCCAAAGTCAAATATATATAAGAGTTAAGGGAAATGAAAATTCAAAAATCACATATATATGACTTTTGAATTTTCATTTCTCTTTAATTGAATTTTCATTTCCTTTATCAAAAGTTAGATATATGACTTTGATAAGGGAAATGAAAATTCAAAAGTATATATATATATGACTTTTGATAAGGGAAATGAAAATTCAATCAAAGAGAAATGAAAATTCAAAAGTATATATTATATATTATAATATATATATGACTTTGATAAGGGAAATGAAAATTCAATCAAAGAGAAATGAAAATTCAAAAGTATATATTATATATTTAAAATGCAATCAAAGAGACATGAAAATTCAAAAGTATATATTATAATATATAATATATACTTTTGAATTTTCATTTCTCTTTGATTGAATTTTCATTTCCCTTATCAAAAGTATATATTATATATTGAAAATGCAATCAAAGAGACATGAAAATTCAAAAGTATATATTATAATATATAATATATACTTTTGAATTTTCATTTCTCTTTGATTGAATTTTCATTTCCCTTATCAAAAGTCATATATATATATATATATATATATATATATACTTTTGAATTTTCATTTCTCTTTTTGAATTTTCATTTCCCTTTGAATTTATTATAATAAATACTTTTGAATTTTCATTTCTCTTTGATTGAATTTTCATTTCCCTTATCAAAAGTCATATATATATATATGACTTTTGAATTTTCATTTCTCTTTGATCGAATTTTCATTTCCCTTATCAAAAGTCATAATATACTTCTGAATTTTCTCATTTTGCTTTGATCGAATATTCATTTCCCTTATCAAAAGTCATATATATAACTTTTGCTAAGGGAAATGAATTTTCAAAAGTGTATATATATATATATATATATATTTCTGCGTTTTGATAAAAGAAATAAAAATTCAAAAGTGTATATATATATATATATTTCTGACTTTTGATAAGAGAAATGAAAATTCAAAAGTATATATATATATATTTCTAACTTTTGATAAGACATGAAAATTCAAAATTTTTATATATATACGAGAATAAGATAGGGAATGAAAAATTATCAACAAAAACTAAGAGATGAAAATATTTATATATGATTCTTGAATTTTCATTTCTTTTATTTGTTATTGATAATTTTCCATTCCCTATCTTATTCTCATATATATATGACTTTTGAATTTTCATTTCTCTTATTTTTTGTTGATAGTTTTCCATTCCCCATCTTATTCTCATATTATATTTATATAGAATGGAAAAATTATCAACAAGAAGTAAGAGAAATGACAAAAGTAAGTGTATATATATATGAGAATAGGATAGGGAATGGAAAATTATCAACTAAAAATATGAGAAATGATATATATATGAGAATAGGGTAGGGAATGGAAAATTATCAACTAAAAATATGACAAATGATATATATATACGAGAATAGGATAGGGAATGGAAAACTATCAACTAAAAATATGACAAATGATATATATACGAGAATAGGATAGGAATTAGAAAATTATCAACTAAAAATATGAGAAATGATATATATATATATATCATTTCTCATATTTTTAATTGATAATTTTCTATTTCCTATCCTATTCTCGTATATATATCATTTGTCATATTTTAAAAGTCAAGCCCCATATATATATATATGAATGAATGAGATTAAGATAGGGAATGGAAAATTATCACCAAAAAATAAGAGAAATGAAAATTTAAAAGTCAAGCCCCATCTTGACATTTGAATTTTCGGGCTTGACTTTTAAATTTTCATTTCTCTTATTTTTTGGTGATAATTCTCCATTCCCCATCTACTTATAGAGACACACACACACACACAGTTTTTTTTTTTTTTTTTTAATTGATTTTGCTTCAGTGATTCAATTCCTGATCTAGCAACTCCTCCAAGCCTTCCAAGTCTGAGGAGAAAGAGCTTTCCACTTTTGACAAAATGCCAAGATTTGTGGCCCGATTAGGTTCTTGTGAGCGACGGGACGAAGAAATAAGGAAAAGAAAGTAAAAATTCCATAGCTGGACAAAGAATATGGTGAAGCTTCCAATTAGGGGTATTTCTTTTAGCCATGGCAGTAATGACTAATTGTGAGTCTCATTCAATTATCAAATTGGAGATATATTGAGCCTTGGGAAGTTGGAGGCCTCCAACGTGAGCTTAGTTTTCTGCCTGATTGTTTGTGGCTGGGGGTAAATAGGAGGAGGCCATAACAAGGTTTCTCGAATGGTTCCTTACGAGACAGCCCAACCTTGCATTTGCCGGTTTTTCCCTTGAGGCTCCATCAAAATTTAACTTGATCCAGCCTTCTTGAGGGGCCTCCATTTTATGTTTAGCTGAGCAATAGCTTGAACTCTTACCCCATGAATGGTGGGCTAGCTATGAGGATACATATGTTAAATTGCACAAGAGTTTATCATAGGTTAAACAACATTTTCTCCTGTTTAAGATTAAATATTTAGGTCCATGTGCCCTACGTTGTCCTCTGAAATTATTTGGGGTTTTCTGTAGTTTCTCCCAAAACACGTTCCCTGATATTCACTTCCCATTGTCCCCAAAACACCATGAAACATTCCCTTATTTCTTGTGTTGTTTGTCACAACATTCTTCAACAAGATCGCTAACTTCAAACTACTAAATTGAATACAGTCTATTCTGTGTGAAGAGCTGTTGCTTTTTATTCAAATCGGTCATGTTTTGCTTAATGTAAGCAGACATGGATTTTTAATCTTAGAGAAGTGTCCTAAAATGTAGCGATGGATGCTGGTTATGCCATATTAAAGCTGCAATTTTCTCATCATTTTGCTACAATGTTTCATCACTTCTGTCTTTTACGGGAGACAACACTTGTGTTTTGGACATTATGCACTAGTATTCTTTCTATAATAGAGCATTTTTGGTGTAGAGGTGTGCATGAAAATTAATCTGATGTATATCGTCGAGAGTGAGGATTTGATATATGAAGTGAGATTTTTGTTCCAGTGGACCTTTCAGATTTACTTAGTGCTTGATCAATGTATACAGAATTCTAAAAGCAAGTGGCATTCTCAACTTCTGGCAATGGGATTTGTTTGGATTCAGCCCTCGTGTGTACACACTTGTCTAACTGAACGGCAAGGGCAACTGGAGCCTTATCACACATAGAAATTGGCTTTCTTTTACTTAATCTGACATAGTTGATTGTTGTCTCTGACATACTACCTGTTTGACCACTTCATAGTAAATATGGAAAATGAAAGTAAATAATTGCAAGTGATTTGAGTTGTTGGGTGCATGCTTGCTTTATTCTTGTTTATAAAACCCAGTCTGAAAGTGACATAATCCTGACTTCAGACAGAGTTAACTACCGCTGAAAGAGAACTAGATCAGAATACAAATTTTGATTGGAACCGTATTCAAGAAAGTGGCAAGGAGTCAGAGGCTCTATTCGGGCCTGGATACACAGGACTTATCAATCTTGGAAACAGGTTTCAGTATTTTCCTATTTTGTATGAGTCTACCATGTTTTAGGACTGATATCAATGATATTTTATTTAAAGTGTTTATATTGTCATATTCATTAATTTTTTTGATGCTATAGCTGCTACTTGGCGTCTATTATGCAAACCGTATTCTCTACAAGAAATTTCATTTTGCGGTAAGTGATATTTGTTCTGCCCGTCTGGTTTTGGTTTTAACAGGTGTTTCTGGTTTCCTTTGTTTTACCTATGCTTTACATATTTGTGACAGTCATTCTGCTATCCGTCTTGATTTTGTTCAGGTATTTTAAAGATCAGAAACTGAGCGAAGCTTTTGAAAGGGCTCCTGCAGATCCAACTGTGGAATTGAACATGCAGCTGTAAGTATAGCACTTGTTGTGCTGCTATTGTTAAATGCAAGAAAATTTTAATCTACTTTTTTGTCTGTGAGTTCTGACCGTGAAAGTGAAGTGCAGTGATGCATGATGCTGAGAAAATTGAGCATATGCAAAGGATGAACTTTTTGGGGTTGAAACTGTTCAGTTAATTTAAAATGTTACATCCAAGTCAAGAAAAGTATAGGACGATCCTGACTGTTAGGCAGCCTTACAAGGGATAATATAATCTGCCTTAAAATCTTTATTCTACAAGCCATCATGGTGTGCTGAACTTATCATAACAGCTACTCTTTAAACTATAGAATTTATGTCACCACACACAAAAGCCAGAAACGGACAGCTAATAGATTGCAATTTTCTGGGCTCACAAGTGACCAACAGGGTGTGTCACATTGCCACTGTGAGGGGATCCCTGAGCAATCATTTGATTGAATCCTAGTAATGTTGTTTGCATCCTGATTTGAGCCTACAACCATGTTCTTCTTTATCCTGCTTGGCTGGAATGCGCATTTACTTTACTTGTGTTGGGGCCTAGATGACTTGTGCCTATTTGGACTGGAAGCCCCTATATCTGCTTTTTCTGGGGCATTGATGGACATTTTATCGGACATAATGGTTTATCTTCACTTTCCTTGTTGTTACTGTAAAAATCATATGTTTATTGATGCCAAACAACACATGCATATGGCTCCTCAAGCACCAAACTATTATATTTTTGCAATGTCCTCTTAGTCTCAGTTAACAATTATTGGATACAACCATTTTATTTTGGTTTGATAAAATCATAAACGAATAGGCAGATTGCCATTTGGAGATCTGATCTCATTCATATGTTTTGACATTCTATGATCTTCATTACTGGACTTGCTAGGCTTTGTGAGACATAACAGATATTGGTTGGATATCACCAAGAAACACACATTTCCATTCCAAGTTTTTTTAATAGGTAAAAGGTTATCAAGAAGATCACAACAGTACACAACTGTTGATAGAAAAATGTCAACCTTAAACTCATGGATTGCTGGTAGTAACCTATTCCCGAGTGGCTGGCAGCAATAGATATGTTTATAAACCTGGAGTTTACACCCCCCTATCTATCGAAAAGATTCAGATAACAGCATAAGAAACATAAGTGAACAAAATCAACAGAGTTTTTTAATTACTTTTGGACAGCATTGCATCATTACAATACTAGAAAATTCCATATACATAATTCCAACTGATTTCATTGCAGCTTCGGCAGGCCATTCTCTAATCAACTTCCCATCGGACCACTCTGACAAGCAAACAAGATCCCTGAGAGCATACCGTCGGTTGCAATATTTCTTTTGAAACTCTTGGTGGGAACTGAAATAGGCTTACAGACCCAGATTCCTCGGCAGAGGGGCTAAATTGGTTCTCCTGCCAACATATTTCCATGATAATCACCTGGGCCTTCACACTGAACATGAGACTGCAGCAGTTCATATAATAGTCTGATTTTCATAGTTCCAAGTTTGGAAATCTGGATCCGTTCAGGAGGGCAAAAAAATCCGAAATCTGGAATTCTTGAAAAAGTTTGGAAAAATCCAATCCGGAATATATACAGATATATATGTGAGCATAGTTTTAAAATATGCAATATTGACAAATACAATGAAAAATATTAATAAAATAATATAGAATTTTAATATTATATCATATTTATGGTTTCTGGGCATTTTTTGGCACAGAAAACCTTAAAAAAATAAAAAAACAAAACATTTTTTTTTTGAAAAAAAAAAAGGGCCGACCTGAACGAACTTATCCGGGCTGCCCAAAAAATTCGGATCCGGCCGGTTTTGGTAACTATGCTGATTTTCCATTACAAAAATTAGCAATTTAGTTTCAGCAAAAAGAGAATAAATAATGTATATATGTCTAAATTACATTCATGGCCAAGCCCCACAAACTGGTGCAAAAATGGGTCTCCCTAAATGCATTATTTGTTTGCAGGGGACAAGGAAGGTGAGATTATCCCAGTACAACCTCCTTATCATCCTTCAGAGTCGCCTACAGACTCTCCTTCCCATCATCTTCATCATTAACCAGACTAATTTTTTTGCAAATCAAATTTAACTTCCAGCCCGGTTTGATTGAGAAAATAACATGGGCTTTCTGAGTAGCCTTAAACTTGGAATGGTCCAAAGCTGTACCTGTATTAATGTCCACCACTTCCTCGTGGACTCTGTAGTTCGAGCTGGTGCAGGTCACCATATCCTCAAGTCCAACAATTTGTAGCACTTTGTGTACACTGGAGTGGGGCACAATCAGTCACGGCTGTAATTATTTTATCTGCTGAGTTCATTTTTCCCATACTTTCCCTCAATTGAGCTTGTAGGGCACACGAGACAATCCATTGGAGCTGCATCTCTTCTTTAGTTCCTTTATGGCCCGACTCTCTTCCAGCTGAGCTGCCTCTGCATCTTTCTGCAGGGTGCAGGTCACCATATCCCCAAGTCCAATAATTAGCACTTCGTGTGTGCTGGAGTGGGGCACAATCGGTCATGGCTGTAACTATTTTATCTGCTGCGTTTGTTTCACCCATACTTTCCCTCAATTGAGCTCGTAGGGCACAAGAGATAAGCCATTGGAGCTGCATTTCTTCTTTAGTTCCTTCCTTTGTGGCCCAACTGTCTTCCAGCAGAGCCGCCTCCGCATTTTCCTACATGGTATTGTCCATGGCGAACCCTTCCTCTGTTAATTTCTGTAGCTTGGCATCCTCAAGAAGATCTCCGTAGCCATTCTCAACGCCTTTGCAGTTTTGAAAGGTTTTTCTTTTTCCCACATCCACGACTATGGTTTGGAAATTTTGTTTCTCTGCCATTATGCTGGCCTGATGGTGTGGGCAAGAGGATGAGGGTCTGCAAACCCCTACTGTAATCCACCACATAAACAATTTCAAGGGAGGATGCAATGATGTGTTCTTACACACAGGAGAAATCGCACAGCAAATAAACAATTTCAGGGGAGGATGCAATGATGTGCTCTCATATAGAGGAGAAATCACACAGCAAAAATATATCCCAAATTTAACAGTTCTGTAGCATGCAAATAGAGGTGAGTAGCAATGATGTTAATGCCATTCGATTCAAAAACAAACTGCTGTATCTCAACTAAATAGATATATGAATGAAACCATGGTAAATAATAGCTTGAGTGCCTTGAGGATTGTCTTATCCTCATAATAATGTTCCATCTTTTTCATAGTTCCTAGTAATCATTACTATTTTTTGATATTGGTGATATCCTTGGCACATAAATTAAAATGTTTTGGATCGTTAGAAAAGAAGATTTCTATTTTTGATTTGGTTCCCCTGAACTCTTAAGAGGTGAAATTCCAGGTTTACTAGGTGGAATTCCACTTTATTTCTCTCCTTGAGACTATCTTCAGGGTTACTTTCTACATCCACCGACTCAGATCATTGGGGGACTCAACTTCTAGTTGCGAGAGATATCCATATTGGGCACTTTGCTCATCAAAGAGGATTACTTCACTGGGCCCAACCAGACGTTGGCATTATTGGTAATTTTAGACTAGGTTGCTTCTTCTTCTATTGGCATCGCTATTGATAGGCTACCCCTTTCATGTATTTGCTGGACACCCCCACCCCCTATCGGGTTCCTTACCACAAAGGAAGTCATTACTAAAGTTGCCAGAGAGGACATCTACAGATTGTATATTCAAGCCCCTTGGATCTCCCCTTGTGAGCCAGTCAACCCCAAGCTTTCTTTGTACGTTGAGCATTTCTTACAAGTAGTGGATGGTATTATTCATCGCCCTTACTATCTTCAATGCCCTTGATTCCACAACTTGAGGTTTCTCCTTGGCCAGATGAGAGTGTGTTCTCACCAGTTGTGGGTTGAATCAAATTACCACATTCTTTGTTAGCTCCAGATCTGCCGTCTTTGCTCCCTCCAAGAGGTGGAAATCGAGGAACACTTAATTTTTAGATGGCTCATTTACTATGAGAAGATATCATTAATTTTATAGGGACTCAGGTAACATTGTATCCATATTCTTTAGTTATCTATGTTGGGTGAATATTTTGTCAACCAGCTAACTGGTGAGCAAAATAGGTCTCTTCAACCACAACATAGGGAGATTGGTCGGCCAGATGTACAGGTTTACTACATCAGCAGGGGATAAATCTCTCCTCTCATCAAGGGGAGGTTCTCTATAAGCATAAAGGCGCTATATACTATATATAAGCAAAAAATAACACTCAGGGGTAGGATACACTATCCATGTCTCTTCTTTCAGAGATGATGTTAACAAATAGAGGAGAAAACCCTGGTGAGAACACTGAAGGCACTTCTCTTCTTTCAGAAGTGTTCTTGTAGAGGACAACATGAGTTCTTTCAAGTAGGATAAGTGACTGGTAACAGGGTGCAATAACCGGCAGAATGAAGTGTAGCACAAAGTCTCCACTTCAGCTGCCCAAAGAGTGAGATACAAAGGATGATGGGGGCACAAAGTCGTCCCAGAATCCTCAACATAGAAACAGAAAATAAACACACACTGAAAACAACTATAACAACACAAAGTCTGAAAATAACTGACTTCAGGTCATTTTCCTTATCACTTCCACTAATTCTGCTTGTTAGATTAAATAAACAAGAACACATTCAGAAGACAGACATAAGAACAATCTCCTAAAATGATACAAGATATGAAAGCACAAAGTCTGCAAACAACTTGCTTTCTCATTCAGATAAAATAATATGAACAACAATCTGAGCTCAAATTCTCAGTATTCGCCTTTCAATTTGGGCAGAGTTTTGCTTCTGTGATAAAAAAGATCTCCTTCAAAACAATAAAAGAGATTAAAATATATAGCAGCCAAGAAAGACTTGGCGCTTTGTTTCATGGAATGGCCCATGCTGTGCATTCAATGCCTTGAATGCATTTTCAGTTTTGTCAGGGGGGCCATGTTGGAACAGGGCGGCTGCCTTAATTGTGGCGTGTCAATTCGTTTCAAATGTCTTCTCCTGGGCTTGGGTCATCTGGTTTGTCACCTGATATTTGCGCAGTTGTCCACTTTGCCTTTACTCCAAGAGACAAACAGGCCGCGCCTTCAATGTTTGCAGGCTCAAATATCTACTTTGCGGACTGTTCCACCTATTGGAATAACTTTTGCGCGGATATTTTTGGGTTTCCCTTTTTCTGTTGCGATTTGAGCTCCCATTTCAGCTGGTCGCTGAGTTTGTTCTTTTGTCTTTCTCCAGCTTTGTCTCTTCCTGGAATTTGAGCTCTTGGGGCTACATTCCTAGCCTTGCTGGCTCTTTCGGCTCCTTCTCTCAACGGTTCTTCCCTTTGGCCTTTAAATGCATTCGAGTCCGTCATCCTCCTTAGCAATTCCTTCGTGTCTTTCCCGCTTGCTTTGGCCGCTTTTTGCTTATCTCAACAAGTGACACGTGGCGTGTTCCGCTGTGAAACAAGCGAGGACACATGGCAGCATCCGCTTACTTTATCAACTCACCCGGGACCCACCACAGTCTTTACGAAACGAAAGGGAGAGACCGCGGATGTTAACACTTGGTGGCTTCCGTCGAGCTTTTCAAGGGACACATGGCATGTTCCGCGTAATATAGCAATCACACAGACGATGACACTTGGAGTGCTCCGCTCTCGGGCTTTTTGCTTTCGGGCATTCCTTTGGTCGGGCTTATTTCCTTAGGACAAAAGTCCGAAGGAATTCCTTCTAGCTTTGCCTTAGTCATTTTCCCGCAGAAAATACTTTCGAAAGAATTCTAACGGCTCTTTCACTTAATAATTTCCTTCGGACAAAAAGTCCGAAGGAAATGTTCCCTGTCGGCCTTTGAACAAATCCGAAGGAATTCTATCTTTTCTGTCTTCTCTTTAAACCTTGAACCAATGTTGCCTGCCCTCCGCAAGGGCACTTGCCTCTAGTTCACTGCCCTCCGCAAGGGCATTTGTTCCTTTGGCTTTGGGGCAGCCCCTTGAACCTACCGATTGAACCAACTTTGGTTCAACGGTTCAATGGTTCAATTGGTTCAATCTCTTTATTTGGCCGAGTCCTTTTGATCTTTTGAACCAAATGCATTGAACCATTTGGTCGCTGAACCCGTTGAACCGATGAACCAAAATGGTTCAAGGTTCAACAATGGTTCAAGCCTTTGTTTTTCATTAAGTGTTCGCAGCCATGTCTCAGTTTGTGCCTGTAGTGGAGGAGCCATCTCAACGATCATCGATCACTGTGAAAAGATCTATTAGTGCTTGTCAGGGAGTACAATGTCGGAGGCGCTAGGCTGGGGGATCCTAGGAGGAAGCAAAACACTTCCTCCAGAATCACCCCTAACATTCAAGGCCGGTGTATTTCTGATAGTAGAAAATAAACTCGTAATATGAGTTTGCCCTTGTGATTTGGGATGCGACTAGTACGTAGTAGATCCATGTCATCGGAAAGGGGCAGGGTCACACCAGTGGGAAGGAGCAAAGCCACGATGCCAAGCGAGAACATGTTGGGGGGTTTGAGTATAAATGGTGTGCTAAGAGAAGCACTACCTAACTAATCTAACAATGCTGGTGTGTGATGTATCGGTGTCTAAGGGGTGCTTAGAGTTGCTAATCGCCTAGATGGGTTGGAAGAAAGAGGTGATCAACACGGGGGCTCTAGAGACTCTAGGCTCCCCCTGTAGGGAATTGTGTCAGAGGGTGATGGTCTTGCGAAGATAAAGAACCAGGCACCGCTGGTTTGGATATTTGAAGAAAGTAGATAGAGTGTTACTTGAGTCCTTATAGAGGCAATGTTACCTTCCTTAAATCTCATAGTAAATGGGGCATATGAAAATGAAGTGTTCCTTAGTCTCCACCTCTTTTAGGGAACAAAGGTGACATATTCGGCCCTGATGGAGAATGTGATGATCTGTTTCAGAGTACTCAAATCCCCTTACATGCTATCCATTGGCACTGTTCTTTGCTACATCCGCCAGTGTGGCTCTGCGCCTTTTCAGCGAGATAAATCTACTATTTTACCAGCCAACCCCCCAAACTGCAAGGGACTCATATTACTTGTTTCTTTTCCATTATGTGCTTTGTGCTCTCCTAGGATCTCCCAACTTGGCCCCTTTGACATTGGGTACTTCCCCACATGCACTATTAGATATTTTCACAGTGATCGATGATGGCTCAGATGACGGCTTTTCTTCAAACAAAGACAGATACTCGACAAAGTCTTTTAGTGGTCATTGGCTCGTGCTTTTGGGGCTCTTGTTCGCCCTTCATTGCTATTTGTATTGGTTTCATTACCACCTTTGTTAGTGGCACACTGCGATACTTTATTTCATGGCCTTTTATTTCTTTTCTTATCTTCTAGGATTCTCTCTTCCTAGAAATTTATATTGTTAACTGTGGTATCCTCGAGTCCCATTGACTTGCTTTTGGTCATTTGTGGACGTCAATATAATTTCTTTCTTTCTCCCTTTTGACATGATTAATAGACTGAATGTTGGAAAATTTAATTGTGGAGAAACAATCTTGGATTGCCTTTGATTTTCCAATTTGAGCTATTCCATTTGGTCCCTTGTGTAATAACATGTGAGTCCCCTGTAATGACCAAGTTCGACCACCCTTTGCAATGATAAGATTTCTTAATAGTGCTCTAGATTGTGCAAGGTTGTTTTGACAAACACCCAAATTCCTCATGATAAATCATATAGCTATTCCATTGCTATAAAGAAAAAATTGTGCTCTTGCTAGACTTGGGTTTCCTTTTGATGGCCCATCGAAATTAAGTTTTATGAAATTATCTTCTAGAGGGTGCATCTCGTGTTTGTTGCTTATGAATTGATTCCAACAACCCCTTTATTGGGAATGTTCCATCCTAAGGTACAAAAGAAGGAAAGTAGGATTTTGCCGATTTAACTAGAGGTAAGGATTCAAAGGGGTGTGACATAGATCCATCTTTGCCACAAGTGACATCTTATTTAATCATCCCCATCTCACATCGTCTATGTTTGGCTGCAAGGTTTTGATGTAAGATGCCATGAAAAATATTTCCTTTGGTTCTGGGACTAAATAGGGAACCTTTTTCTGATGACATTTTTATTGAACTTGTCTTTTGGACTGTTTGTTTGGGGAGGAGTGTGGATACAAAATCTTCTGCATTTTTATGTCAAAAAAAGGGGAAAAATTGAAGTGATCAAATTTAATATCCATTTATATTTATATTGCATTACATTTAATCTAAGTAGCCGATCTTGGTAGTGGTATGGGGTTCGTGTATGTCGGTATGGCAATTTTTTTTTTGCCGTACAAAAAATATATAATATATTAAAAATATTACTAAATAAGCAAATTAACTACACTATGCATAGGGTAAATAACATATAAGTTAAATAACCAAAAAACAGTTGAAAAGACTACATATAATTCAATGTTAAATGTCATGCTATAAATCTGAATAGATTAATCGACTAATAGTCTCCAGTCAAATTTAGAACTACAAGTACATAGTTCAAATGTATGATAAAAAATAAAGGTGAGAGAAAATGAATGGGAGAGTGCCTTTTAGGTTTTTCCCATATTTTTTATTAGTTTTTAATTGTTTGTAAAAGTGTTGACTTTTTTGTAAGTTAACCAAAAAATAAAGAAAAAAAACTTTTTTGCCCACTTTATATTTTGGGTTCTGCCCAAATACATGTCCCGGTAGGGCCAGGTACACCCAGGTTCTTCCAAGGACGAACTCAGCCATACCTGGCCTTACCAGGACGTACCCGGGTAGGACTAGAGGGATGAATGGAACCGGAACTGGCCCCTGGTATGTGCTGTATTGGGACCATTTCCCCTGGGGTGAAGGACCCGGCTACTAAGTATAATATTTCTTCTATTTGGAATTATTGGTGATCTCTTCGTTGCCAGTTTTCCCATAGAACTATTTCCCTGGGGTTAGGGATTGGGCACAAGTTTTTGATTTTGTTTCCTTTGAGTTGAAAATAATTATCATAACGGTAGATAGTGAATAACTTCACAAGGGGGCAGTGAGAAGAATACTATAGACAACATGTAAGTGCAAATACATAGATACATGCATAGACAAATTATCTACATATCTGATAGATACAACCCCCTCAGTCTAATATCCGCTTTCAATTAAATGTTGATGGGTTTCCAGTCCCTGATTCAAAGTTCGAAGCTTGGCATAGACTGCAAGGATACTGCCAAAGGAATGTGAGTCTGGGTTACACTTCTCAACTGGTTTTGCTCAAACATCTCCAAGGTTTTATCAGAAAGCCCAATTTATGCATATCCATCAACCGTTGGAATCAATGAGACTGCCTTTCTCTTAGGCATGCCTTAATTAAGACATCCAGCTTGGTCATGAACAACATTTAGTGTGCATCATTTAATCATCACATTCCTTGAGACCACATTTCATTTCAGGATTTTGTCAAACAATATTTGTGCCTTTTGTATTCTTCCACATTATCATATATGTTCGTAAGGCTAGTTGCAGCTACAACAGCGAACAAATCTGATTTCACTAAATTTTATGAATCTTCATACCCTGATTCAGAGATCCCTTTTTGGCACACATCAAGAATGCTGGCAAATGTTGCTGAGTTTGGATTTACACCTGCCAATTTGATTTGCTTACAAATATTTAAGGCCTTTTCAAAAAGCACATTTTGTGCATAACTAGTTTGATTATGGCACATTTTATGCATGACTAATTTGATTATGGCACCAAGAGTAGCAAACCAAGGCAGTAACAAGATAACAAAAAGGTGCTCTGAATGCTCAGCTTCAGCATTTCCATAAGACTTTGCAATCAAACCAGTGTTTCTTTGAAGCTAGTATCTAAAGGATTAAAAAATTGTAGATATCTGTTGGGATTCACTCTGGCCCTCACAACTGCAATGTCAAGATCCATTGCTCAGGCTTCACCATGGGCAGTGATGTGTGCATATGATGACTCCAACAGCATGAGTAGCTAATCCAGTACTTCTTTAGGGTTCAGATTCTAACTCATCTTCTAGATGTTTGTTCTCTTGTATTTCTGGTGTTTTCAGATTTTAGGTCCTTGGATATTATCTAGCTTGGCAAGGGTTGGATTTGTTTATTTGTGGTGAAAGCAAGCTTGCTAAATCAGTCTATGGGAAACTGATCTAGTAATGCTCTTCTAACATTTTTATTTCTTATTTGGTCTTGTTTTGGCTGTTATCGTAGTTCACAAGGTAAATTTGTGAATTATTTTTTGTGTTCCTTATTTTACTTGATTTTCGATCTTCATTTTTCTCAGGTCAAAGCTTGGCCATGGGATGTTGTCAGGAAAGTACTCCTCTCCAGTGCAAGAGGTAATGTTTTCTGTTCCCTCTCACTTCTTTTTAGCTTGTTGTTTGGGAGTCCATTTAACAACACCATTTACAAACTCGAACTTGATGGAATCAGGATAGTGAGGAGATTTCTGAGAACATGACTTCAAAATCAGTAAGTTCTTGCTCTTCCCTTGTGCATTTGAATGATTTTGCAGCGGTTTTGGATTTGCAAGTTTTTTCTGGATTTGTGGTAGTGGGATGGAATAAATGCAACAATTAAGAATATGTAATTGTAGTTCAAGTGATCTTTAGCTACTGCCTATGTTTGATTTTTTAACCTCATGTTTTTTGGTCTAAGTTTCTAATATAAGATGATTTATTCAAAAAAAAAAAATTAATTTTCTTGTAAATTGATTATGTATGTTTGAATATGTTTTTCACCATTTGTGTTTTAAGCCATTGACCTCTGAAAGATGATAGATCCTTTTTGGCACATCCTTGCCTTTCGATGTTGGACACACATTTGAAGAACATTGAGTGTCTTTAGACTGGGAAAGATCCATTTTGGTGTTTTTGTATTTGTACAAAGATATTTTCATTGTTCAATGACCAGAAGTCATCTTCTCTTAACGTTCGGAAATCGTTACCAACTTCTCTTACTGGAAAAACAAAATAGAGAATAAAAAGGGAAGCTTCAAAAATGTTTTGGTGTTTCTTTGTCTTTACCATAGACTTGACCCAAAGGTGAATCAGTCTATCATCTATGTGCTGGTCAACTGTGTGTAAGTAAAATTATTGGGCGAAGCTGCAGTTTAATTGGTAAAATATTCAGAATTTTATGTTTTGTGACCATTTCTATAATATGCATAAATCATAAGATCTTTTAGTGATCCTTATTTGTAACCATTTTCTACCATAAAGGTTTTCTTGTATCCTATGAAATAAACTAATCTATCATCTGGAAACAGATTGTTTGAAAAAGTTATGAAACATGAATGTCTAAAATCTGAAACAAAAAGCTGATGAACATCCACATTACAAAGCAGTAAATATCTGTTCTACTCCATCCAATACACACAACTGCCAAATCTCTCTGGCGAGCCACTCTCAATTGTGAAGAGAAACTAATCTTAAATGCATTTTTTCTTGTCCTGTGAGATCACATAAAAGATTCCGATTAAATAATTGTCGCCAGACTTATAACTTAGAATTCCAATGAGTGAGATTCCATGGGAAATGGGCATCTCTTCTTTCTCCTCAAGCTTGTATCCTAACAATTCATGGATAATGTCTGATCTATGACAATCAAGGACAAGGATATTTGTCTTTTTTCTATTCCCCCCGCCCCCCCCCCTTAAAACTGGTTCCAAGGACCATCTAAAAGTCATTTAATATCTGTTTATTGTAATGTGGCCTTTAGAAATAGACCGTTCACAGCATAATTGGCTTCCAGATGGAGAAAGGGAGAGAGAAAGCGTCTCTTATGGATGTGGATATTGAGAAGAGATTAAGAGGGGATAAATTTATTGATTGTCTTCCAAATAATGTGTCAACAAAGGATGATGAAAATAACCCTTTTCCAGAGAATGCTGAATGGTCCCCTTGAATTTTTTCAAGCTTTGTTAAATTCAAAATTGAGAAGGATACATAACTAAAATTGTATTTTTTTATTATTCTTATTTTCAAAATAAGAGATAATTGCACAAGAATGTCAAAATAGATAAATGTTAATAAATAGCTTTGAAAACTATGTAAGAGGATGTCCAAAAAGATATTTATATTTGTATGTAAGTATTTACCAAATACTAATAGTTTTAAATTTACTATGTTAAATTTAAAACAATTAAAATAACATCTTAGAACAAACCTGAAACAGTTACTTATAAAATGTTTGGGTCTTCTAAAAAATCATAACTTATGTTGGCTGAAGCTGAACAACTTTTGTCCTTATGGCAAAATCCTTAGAATTCTCACAAACAGGTCTTGACACAACTGAATGGCTCCTTCAAATCACAAATGCATTTTGTACAATGCTGCAGTGCTCTTAATGCCAAATGACACAGAAACACTGCAAATCATAAGTGCAAAATGCCACTGAAACACTGGAAACCATCACTGAAGTTGACCATGCAATCCCTGCAGTTCCATCACTGCCAAGCATTACGTCCAGAAAACCCTGGATAAAATGGTGTACAAAGGAAAAGGGACTAAAATGAAAACAGAAAGGTAAAAGAAAAATCGCAAACACATAAATCCTATTGGATGCACAAAAGTTCATTTTAATTTTTTTTATTTTATGGGAAAAGCCCTAGCGTGTGCAGAAGCTTATTTTTAATATCTTATTGTTTAGAAAAAGTCAAACACTGATGGTCAGGAAAATCATGATTTAGTTGTCTAGGTTTGACTTTATGCTAACGGTAAATAGTAAAATTGTCCGCATTGGATTTTGGGCATTTGTTGAAATTCACTATATTCCAATTTTTTTCATTGAAAATTGGATTCTGTAACTTAGAATGGAAGAACAAACTACAAAGAAGCTTAACCTAATTCAATTTGTTAGATCAGTATTACAAAGAACACTTCTACAGACCATTAATGGTTATTACTAATATTAAATGGATGAAGAAATTATTATCAGATCCTGCAGAAGCCACACATTTATATATAACCTCAAAATTGTGGGGATAAAGTGTTGA
This sequence comes from Torreya grandis, assembly GCA_037957365.1. NCBI lineage: Eukaryota > Viridiplantae > Streptophyta > Pinopsida > Cupressales > Taxaceae > Torreya > Torreya grandis. The sequence goes on from JARHVA010000267.1 coordinate 4,536,872, forward strand.
CCAGTTTGATCTTGTTAGGGACATTTTTAGCAGTTTCCAATTAAGGACACTCACTCCATTACAAAGCTTGGTGAATCCAAAGAGACAGACAAAAATGGTACAACATTGTGAAGCCCTGTAGATTTGTGGTTATCTTGGGTATACTTTAGTATTGTACTGATTTGAAGGATGTACATAAAATAAACTTGGGCATGCATCATACAATGACAGACTATTTCTTTATATTGTTACTATTCCAGGCTCCAGCTCATTCTATAAATGTGGAACAAATACTTTTATATATATTTGCATCTAAGCTAAAGCTCAAGAAAATATGAGTTGCAATTTGTAACCAAAACATTGAAATACAATTGCAATGCAAAAAATCAACGATTTAATATTGGGTCCAGGGTAATTAAGTGAAGGAAGACCTCTTGAATACTAAGCTTGGCAATTTACACGTGTTTTAAACGCGATTTTTTTCCAAAAAAACCACGTTTTTGGAGGCTATATATAACAAAAACGGATTTATTTGGGAAATTTTCAACTGATTTTCAGAGACCTTTGGGATTGTCAAAAGATTTTCGAGGGTTTATCCAAGTGAAGTAAGAAGTCAGAGGCAAAGTGAGAAGACTAGGTAAAACCTTAATTGTAACCCTATTGAGGAAGAAGATCAACCTGTAGCAATTGGAACATCATCTACTCCGACACTAGCTAGTAAAGAATCACACGTAGCAATAGCTATTGTGCCTTTCTATGAGAAAAAGCGACTTTAAAAAAATCATTTCGTAAACATAGATGCCACAAATGCTGTGGGCATTGAATTAACATATATAGCATATTGAGGATGACTCAAAAATGAAAAAAAATGGTGAAAATTGCTTCAAGAATGAATAATTTGAAGGGTACGAAGGAAGAAAAATGTGCTTGGCTTTGAGGGCTTTGCCCCTCCACTTCGCCTTGTACCACGATAGGGAACACCCCAGGGCGTTGCCTCTTGACCTCGCAAGGGGCGTTTCCCCTTGACCCCTTTGGGGGTTGCCGCCTCTAGAGCCTTGCTTTTGGATTCTGGAACCGAAGAAGAAATTGGTAGGTAGTCGCATCAATCAAAGTGCTATTTTTTTGAGTCTGCCTCATGGATGCAGTTCAAATGCACTTATTCTTCTTACAATAGTGCTACAACCACTACGTACGACGAAAGTGTTAAATTTCGATTGAATTGTGCATGTTACAATGTTGACAATATCTGTTTTTGCACAACGATGATGGGATTTCTTTGGCAAAGAAACCAAACATCTTTGAAGGATGACAATGTGCATTTTGATCCAACCATGCAGTTTATCTGCTTGCGAGTGTAGTTGGAGTGTGTTCGAGTATATACATGCCAAAAATATAATTTACTCACTCAAGAATGGATGAATGATTTGGTGTTTGTCCACCACAATCTTCACCTGAAGATGAAGAAAGCTCAAGATTAAGAAATGTTGTATTTCTAATTCTCAATTCATATGGAAACTTGATCTATATTTTTGTAAAGTATTATTAGCCAAAGTCATTAATGTATGGATTCTATTTGATAATGTTAGGTACCATCGAGGAAGATCAGCCGATTGACCTTGACGAGATTGATCCAAAATCTGAATGGCTCAAAAATAATGATGAGCCTATTTATGATGAAACTGAGTTCAACTTGTTGGAGAAGGCTAGGGATGACACCGAGGTCATCTTTCAAATCGGAGAGACTCTATCCTTGGAGCTTCAACATCCAAACCTACTAATTCCTAGTCTAACTTGTTGTCATTGGGTACTTCCCCTTTTTTGTTCCTTTGTAAATGGCCATAGTATGCATTTTGAAATACAAATGTAATGAAATTGAATATTATGGAAATTAATGAAAAAAAACAATTGGCTCATTTTGATGGCGTACAATCTTATTTATTTTCCTCTCATGATTCGTATCTATTCTCTAAGCAATTGAAATTCCTAATGTATTTCTGTGCAATGGATATGCCTTTAAAATTAAAAATACACAGTTTTTTCAAATCCCGATTAATCACGGTTTTTTGAGTAACACATACTTTTGAAAAAATGATTTTTTTCCCAAACGTTTTTTTTTTAATATGATATGGTTGAAGTCAATATCCTAGCTGTATTGAAGTGTTTTCCTTTAAAAAAGAAAACTTAACTTCAAAACCTTTCTAGTGTTATTTTTCTAAAATTTCTGATTGTGTTGAAGTGTGATTGTTTGAGTGACAAAGCATCCATAAATGTTCTAAAAAGAGGTTAAATGAGCTTAATGTGTGCTGATATGGGAAGTTCTTTGTAAAGCACCCACAAAATTGTGAAAACTGGGAAAAGAGATGGAGCAGACTAGGAGAAGACTTAAAGAAGATGCAAAAACAACTGGTAGAAAATGAAAATTCAATGACGAAACCACAAGACCTTAATCAATTGCTACTCAATCAATCTACAAACTTGAGAGATAGGCGAGTCTCTAAAATAAGGGTTCACCGTAAATTATATCGTTTCAAGATGAAACATAAAGAAATAAATTTGACACACTGTTTGTAGCAAAAAACAGACTTGAGGGAAAAACACATTTTTCCTGAATTTTTCATGTTTTTCAGGTCTGTCATATTAAAACACATGAGTGTTTTTACCACAAAGCCATGACCTATTTTAAAAAAATCTTTACCAACTCTTACACATCTAAAAACTCTGATTTTGCATATTAATAAAATAAATAGGATTTTTAAACTACATTTTTTTGCATATATAATTCAAAAGAAATCGGTCCATTTTTCTCTCCTTTTTGTTCTGAATTTTTTAGCTCAAACGTATTTCATGTTTATTTGTACTGCTGTATCTTGTTGCTTATGAGCATTGCTACTATGATTCAAACTCTCAACAAAAATGTCACCATGTGAATCTCTGGCTTGATAGAAGGACAAATAGAGCTTGCTAATGAGAAGAATACTCTTAAGTTAAGGATAAACTATTAATTAAGATCAGAGCTTGAGAATCATTTGATAAAGGGTGGTCCTCAATATTAGCTAGACATGTCTATAAACTAACTGCTATAATGAAGATAGGGGAAGGTTTGACCACATACTTATGTTTCGTGTCAGTCAAATCGAATCCCTCCATCAACAACTAGATATAGCATATCATGTATCGCAGTTGTCATAATGTTATTTACAACAGAAATAAGAAATGACAATTAAAGATGACAGGCTATGTAAGAGATGTTGGTTAGCCTGGTTATAGCTATGTTGATTGATATGAAATCAGTTGTCCTAATGCTTAATTTGTTCATTATAGATGTGGAGAGCATGGGCTATGGGACAATTAATAGCCTAAGTTTGGCCATCAATCTGTATAGATGCATTGAAGTTGAGAAGTGCAACTGACAACCAAGAAGCATCCACAACGATTGCCAAAAGTGTTGTAAAAAACATGAGTTGTAATCCGAAATGATAGTTGGTGGAAGCATAAGATGAGAAGGGTTTGGCAAGCCTTTTGATGCCCTGTGCTTATTGTAGATAGTATAGTGGAAGTGATCATGATGTTGTTACTGCTCCTTGGTGCACTCCTAGATTGTAATTCGCTTGTGACGAGGATGGGTGGCTAATTTTTGGTTGGATTTGCAAAACCATTTTAGCCTCTGTGCTAGAAGAGTTGTCTTCTTTGGTCAGAGGGATTTTGCTACTCCATCTTGGTTGGAATCATGCTCCCATTGATTGTTTCTTTTCAACTATTATAAAACAGGAAATTAGAGACAATGTCAAATATAAACTGTTTGTTGTCAATGAGATTCATCTTTTTGTTTTGACTAATTGTCCATGGCAAAGTGTAGTTGATGCTTTCATTCTAGATTCATTAGGCTTGCTTGAAATTATTTGGAGACATCAAGGCTATCTCTGCCAAAGCCATTTTTTAATTTTTGGTTGTGGAACCTTAATCTATGTTTTGCAAATAAATATGTTCTCAAGTGGCATTGGAAATAAGTATGTTTTCCTTTGAACTTGAGAACGAGCATCGTTATGTTATGGACATGTCTGGTCTGTATGAGATAGCATAGTAAGTATAATTGTGCTGATGAAGTGGACAAATTAAATGGTATGGTGGTGGTTAGTGTAGATCGTTTTGTTTCATTCATGTAAAAATTCTTTGTTTGCTTTGCAATTGACTTTCCCTTTGTTTTGCTTCATTCATATAATAAATTTTTGTTTGCTTTGCAATTAACTTTCCCTCTCGTTGTAATTATTTTTTTTGTAGAGGCAAGAAGGCATACCGCCTCGTATGTTTAAGACACTTATAGGTACTGGACACCCAGAGTTTTCAAGCACCAGGCAACAGGTATTTAAGTTTTTTAATAGTGAAATATGTAAAATAAGATTCCTTTTCATATTAAACACATAAATCGTGTTTTTTAAATTGTGAGATGTCCCATCTTGATTCCAGTCAAGGTTTTCTTTCCTGTGTCTAGTAAGTTAACGCACATGAAGTGTATGTATGGTTAAATGCTAGATATGAGTGACTCCAAAATAAAGAAGCGTGTCCGAGTGATTTGATGTATGAATACATGAAAAATAAATGATTATTGAAAAGTTGTAACATGCTGAAGAATTATAGTATGCCCTTGTAGAAAATCTATATCAAGCCCAGATCTCAAATGATGGATCTTGATTTGGATTGACGTGCATGGTAACCAATCACTTGATTTACTATTAACAAGTTATATCAGTAGCAAACAGAAAACAGGTTTGGACCTTGTAAAAGATTACAAAGATTGCATTAGATAAAAACAAAGGCTTATCTTGAGAAGCAAACAATACTTTGTGACATGTTAATTGTTCCAAAAGGATTTGCACAATGAAGATAAAAAATTTGTGGGATCTTATGGAGATCGATCATAAACATATATTCCAAATTATCAGTCATCGGTGTCATTTTATTTAGGGGGGAAAAAAACAAAAACAAAAAAAAAAACACAACAGCACAGAATCGATGAGTCCATGTGCGAGACCTGCAAGTCTGGCGAGACTTGCCACTAGACTCAGTCATTATGCTGAAGACTCGGCGTTTCCTTGGCAGGGTGGACTTGGAACGGAGAGGCCTCACTATGTCTCGTTGAGTCTCATAACTATGTTCTCAGTGCTTATTTTGATTTTCAATTCCTTTGTCATGTTCATATAGCTGCATTGTTTCGTATCAATAAGTAATGTAGAAGGTAGGTTTTGTTAAGAACAACTAGAAAAATAAGGATGTCTGTGTGTGCTCATGGGTCTATATGTCAGGTTCTCTAGTCAAGTAATTGACTGTTGCTATGTATGCTAACATATGTTTGCTGCATTATCAATCAACACTCTTCATTTTTTGTATTATATATACAGGAACCATTTGAAGTTGAATTTGCAAGGTCGATATTTAGGCTAAATATTTATACAATGAACATAGCCTTATTTATAATTAGTCATTTAAGAACTGGAAAATATGGATGTTTGTGTATGCTCGTGGGTTGCCGTGTTAGATACTCTGGTCAAATAATTGACTGTTGCCATGTATATAGTAAAATATGTTTGCTGGAATATCAATCACCATGCTACCATTTTGTGTTTTATATATGAACATCCTTGAAGCTGGCTCCACATGGTTGATACTTGGGCTAAATATTTATACAATGAAGGCAGTTTTTAATTTTTTTTTCAGTTCTATAGAGCCAAAAATAAAGTCAAAATAAGTTTTTTAATGCAGTTGAGTTGTGGGAACCCTGGATATGAATAAAATTGGAAATTTTCCGCTTGCAAGGAGATCACACAAGAAGTAGTTGGAGGATACATCATATTACAAGATTTGATGTTTGTTTTTAATTAATTTGACCATTGCTAATAAATAACTCATCACACAAACCAAAAAGGAGTAATTTTATAAGCAATTTAGTCTAAGAATGAGAGAAGCTTAAAATACGATATGTTTCTCAATGAAATGGGTTTTACCTAACACTCCAAAAAAGAATTGATGTTGATCTACATTGCAGGGAATCCCCGGCCCCCGCCCGCCCCCCCCCCCCCCCCCCCCTTTTGCCCAGAATCGTTTCCGATATGAAATGTCATTAGAAATTCCGGCGCATGTGTCAGAAATGGTTGGTATGTTTCTGGTACGTGCCCGAGTGTTTCCAACGACACTGGTCTTTGACCAAGTAAAAAAAGGTCCCCCCAAAAAAAACCCAATCTTCTAGTGTACATTTCCGGCACATGCCCGGGCGTTTCCAGTGGCATAGGTTTTTGATCAAGTCAAAAAATACAGTCAAAGCATTAAAAAACCTTAATATTATAGAATACGCTATGTTAAACCTATATAAACACATTCCATGCTTCTCATCATTATTGTTTTTTACAAGACCAAGGAGGAATTTAGGAGGCAGCCATTGCAACAAAGAGGAGTTTGGAGGAGTCTATAGTCAGTGGTTGCAAGACCATGAAGAGACTTCTACAATGAAGTTAAGATCATGGTCATAAAGAGGGGGATTAAAATGGCCACCACATCTCATTTCCTTGCCCATGCTCTAAATCCAAAATATTATAGTAATAGAATACTTTGGTTACCTAATAGGCAACCACCTTATGATGACTCAAAAGTTGCAAATATTACTAGGGCAACATTCAAAAAGGGCAACATTCAAAAGACTTTCCTTGATCCATCTGTAGCTAGTGTGGTCCACAAAGAAATGGGAAAGTTTGTAGCTTTAAAAGCTAACATAGGAGGAATTGAGTCTATATTTGACATGTATAACATGACTCCAATCAAGTGGTGGTATGTACATGGCCATGATGCCATGTACCTACACTCTATTGCCATAAAAATTCTCTCATAGGTACAAAATTAAATCGGAAGTTTTATTTAGTTATTAACATATATTTTTGTACATTGTTTCTATTTGAAATTTCCAACAACCTTTTTTTATAGCATGTGGCTAGTAATTCTTTAGCAGAGCGGAATTGGAGTACAAGTTGGCATTCAAAAAGGCCGAGGATTTGGAATTTGTGCATTTCAATTTGTGCCACCTATCACACAAGTCTGAGGTCTTTACTAGAGAGCCTTAACTTTGGCATATGCTTCTACATCTACTCTCGCCCAACTTTCATTGCTTGGTGTTAATGATGACAGCCAAGGGAGTTCTACACAAGGGGTGGAGAGGGGAGTTAGTGGGAGTGGCATTCATGATTTTGAGGACAATCTAGATGATTTATTCTAGATTATAATTATTTGAATTTACATTTTGTCTTTGAAGTTTGAACCTGGGCTATAACACATGATATGCGACATGATTCATGAACATGTGAAATTTTAAGCACGTTGAATGTTTTGAATTTTCATGAATTCTGTATTTTTTTTGTGTTTTTCTTTTATTGATTAAAAATGAGTATCATGCATTGTTTTTATATATGTTTATATTTTTTATAGTATATTGTTTGAATGTTTCCAAACCAAGTGTTTTTGAAAATCCACTTTTCTGCTTTTTGAATGAACCTGTCTGTTTTTGTTTCCGTTTCCTGGCAACGTAGATGCTGATCTTTATCTCATTGCACAAACAAAAAAATGTCCTCTAGGGAAATCAACGAAGGGAGATAATATGAAATGAACAGTAAAAATCACAGCTGAAGTCCAGGGTTTTGCTTAGTAAATCGTCATAGAAAATTTGAAAGAATATGACAAACATGTCTTAGTATAAGGCAGTTGATTTGTTGGTAGCTCCAGATGCTTTTTTTGAAGCAGCTGCTATATATAAACTTCAAAACTGTTCGAGGCAGTACTGACTTTCATAAGCGCAACTTGACTATGGATACATTCAGCATGAACTTGTTGGCATTTATGGGTCTAACTTAGCCATGATATAAACCTTTCGTTCATCTACTGCCCACCAATATTAGTTTGAATTGTGAAAAATTACACTGCAATCATGCTCTCAAAGTTCAGTTCCAATATTTAAATTGGTCTTAACACTAGAGATTTGCTATAACTTTGTTTCAGCATCTGATAGAAATCAGGTTGGTAAACTGGTTTTGTTACTCTTATCTTTAGGACTGAGTTACATTTATTTGCAACTGAACATTGCATTTCACTAAACGTAGGAGTGCTTTTCTTTTATGGAAACTAACAGTGTACTAAGAATGATGCTGAATCATTTGTTGAGGATGCGTCAAGTCAAAAAATTCACTAATTAAATTCTTGCAAGAAAGGAATAATTCAAAACCTATGTTGTTTGGATATGGGTACGGGTACAACTTGGGTACGTGGGTATGCCATTTTTCTAGAACCTTGATTTGGATACACCATGGTTACATATATATAAACAATGCATATTACTCATTTTTTAAGTAAAACACTTGAAAATACAGTGTTTGGTTATTCATTGCTTCAAAATGTTCAAAGTAGACATTGCAAATACATTCAAAATTCAAATTTAGAATAAATCATGATTCATCTAGATTCAGATTGTCTTCATATTCATAATTATGAATGCCACTCCCACTAGCTCCACTTGGCCCAGTTGGACCACTCGGACTACTCCTACTAGCTCCACTCCCCACCCCTCATGTTGAATTCTCTTGATTGTCATCGACATCATCAACACCAAGTAATGAAAGTTGGACAAATGTAGATGTGGAGGCATCCAAGTCTGTATTCTCTGGAAGGATAAACCAAAGTTTGTTAGGACCTCGCATATAGTCCTTAGACTTGTGTGAAAGGAGACGCAAATTGGAATGCACAAATACTAAATCCTCAGCGTTCTTGGATGCCAACTTGTTTCTTTTAACATAATGGATAAATCCATATGTACCCCAATTCCGCTCTGCTAAAGAATTACTAGCCATCTGTCACAAAAAAAGGTTGTTAATTGTTAGAATTTAAAATTTGTAACAATGTAAAAAAAATGTCAACAACTTAATAATTTTTTTGATTTAATTCAAATTGAAACCCTGTGAGAGAATTTTGATTGTGATAGGTCGTAGGTACTTGGCATCATGGCCATGTACATATGCACCACCACTTGATTGGAGACAAGTTGGATTTGTCAAAAAGAGCCTCAATTTCTCCCGTGCTGCCCTCTAAAACTACAAACATACCCATTTCATTGAAATGGGACTGCACTAGCTATAGATGGATCGGGAAAAAGCCTTCTGAATGCTTGCCTAGTTTCATTTGCAAACTCTACATCATCATATGGTGGTTGCCTATTATGTAGTCGAAGTATCTCATTGCTATAATATTTTGGATTGAAAGCATAAGCAAGATGTAATGGGGTGGTCATTTTATTCCACCTCTTCATGACCAAAGATTTGATTTCAATATAAAATGTTTCTTTTGGGTCTTGCTCTTTCGTTTGTATGATCTCTCTCATACTTTCAAGCATGGAGTCAATCCCATCATAAACCTCTCCCATGCAAGCTACATCTTTATCTGTAAATCGGATCACAGATAGAATGGGCTCTGTAAAATTGAACACATTCATTCTTGGTCCGCCAGTTATTGTCAAGGATCAATGCTTTGATCTTATTGGCTTTCTCAATGCTAGTGGTGCTTGCTTGCCTCCATACACTCCAAACATTGCTAATCACCATGCTGCTCAGTGCTTTTTTTACCTTCACAAGTCGTCTCAAGACGAGCGTGTGAGAGGCAAATCTAGTTTCAACAATCTACAAAAATAAAATAAGACTTATAAATTTGATTGTCCAAAACCTAAACGTTGATAAACAACTATAATTTATTATTAGAAAGTTAGAACGTCAAAAGCAAGAATTTGTTCTTGAATCTCTTACTTTCAATAACTCTAACTTTGAGAATTTTCTAAAGATGGTCTGAGACTTGATGATTTGTGACAAATGTTTGAATGTCATTGGCCTCTACATAAACTTGCTCTATCCATTGGATTTTGCCAATCTTTTGCAGCATCAAGTTGAGGGAGTGGACAACACAAGGTGTCCAAAATATGTGCTCGTATCTGCTCTCTACAATCAACCCAGCTGCTCTGCAATTCTTTGTATTGTCTATGATGACTTGGACAACATGTTGGGGGCCCACAGAGTCAATAGCCTCTATCAAAATGTTTGCAATAAACTGAGCAGTTTTCACTTCGCCTTCACAATCTATTGCCTTTTGGAACATTGCCCCTTTAAGGCATAATCCACAACATTGATCAAAGGCCTATTTCGAGCATCTTTTCATCCATTTGAGATAATTGACACTCCTGAATCTTTCCACAAATCTCTATTTGGTTGCAAATAAGTGTGAATATGTTCTACTTCTTTGGTCAAGAATGTGGTGCGGACCTTCTCATAATCAGGGCCTTTGTAACCTTGTGGAGCTTCATTGACCGCTTTCAACATTTGTTGCCAATAAGGTGACCTCCAAACATTGAAGGGCAGCCCACATGCATAAATGCATTTAGCAACCAACTCATCGATAGTGTCCCTCGGCCCGACATTGAATGCTTTTTCTAATAGTCTTTTTGATTTTTTTTCCATGAAGTGGCATCTACCTCATCATCGGAGGGTATTGCAATTGAATGAGCTCGAGTTTGACTTTCAATGATAAGATAACATGTAGTTAGAGGTGTTATGGGTGGTTTTCTTGATCTGTGTCTTTGGAAAGGTATTGTTTTAAAATGACTTCTTGAAGCAACTGTTGCATCTGCTTGTTCTTGCTATTTCATGTACTCAACCATTTTTGACATGGGAATTTTGTCACACTTTTTGATCCCCAGTGGCCCGTATCCAGTCAAATGAGTTTTGATCCGAGTATACGAGAACTTGTATGTGGTATGACAATCATTGTATACTACACACAACTCCCACCATTAACAATGATCTCAAGTATCGTTACATGTTTCCAAAGAGGAGAAGCATGGCCATATTTCACTTGAAGTGAAGTTTTATCATAGTTTGCTTCATAGTGTCCTCCCCTTGGAGTTGAACTAGATGCCATAAAGATCCTAATTATCAAATTATAACCAAACAAAAAAATAAATTATAATTATACAATATACATTTTAATTTTTTAAAAGTTAAAACTCTACATAAAACTAAAAATAAAAAATTAAAATTAATAACTGACTTTGTTTCCGATTCTCAAGATCGCATTACACATAATGCGCGAGAGAAGAGCATACATAGAAGTTAGGGCTAGATAAAGAAAGTATACATTTGATTTTTTTTAAAAATTTTAAAACTTTCAATTTTAATATATATGGGAAAATTAAAAAAATAAATTTAATGCGACTAACTCTGTTTTTGATTCTCAAGATCGCATTACGTGCGAGAGAAGATTTTAATTTTTAAACTTTCAATTTTAATATTTATGAAAAAATTAAAAAAATTAATAACTAACTTTTTTTCTGATTCTCAAGATCGCATTACACATAATGCGCGAGAGAAGAGCATACGTAGAAGTTAGGGCTAGATAAAGAAAGTATACATTTGATTTTTTTTTAATTTTTAAACTTTCAATTTTAATATTCATGAAAAAATTAAAAAAATAAATTTAATGCAGCTAACTCTGTCTTTGATTCTCAAGATTGCATTATGCGCGAGAGAAGAGCATACGCAGAAGTCAGGGACTTAGATTAAAAAACTAAATATAGTATTTAATGTTGGAAAACTAGAAATGTGACAACAAAGTTAAAAATTACGTCTTTTTAATTCTAAATTAATTAATTAAAAATTTAAATGAAGTATGTTGTAGCAAATGAAATGGAAAATAAAAAAAAAAAAAAACGTGAAATAATTCAAAAATAACTGTTCAAAGTTCAAACAATCGCTGCCTTAACAAATTTGAAATTCCTCCTTGCAAAGTGCCAATGGCTGCCTCCACAAATGATTGTCAATTTCTCCTTGCAAATTTGAAATCAGCAATGGCAAGGCAAATGAAACAACTCCTCCCACTTTCAAACAACTTCTACACTCCTTGCAGCTGCTGCAAACTCCTTACAAATTAATTCCTCCTAGTCCTTGGTACCTTCAACCTTGCAATGGCAAACTGGTTAACTGCTGCTGCAAACTGCTGTTGCAAACTCAAATTGGCGGGCTGGCTGGAAGCTTTTTTTTTTTGGCATTTGCTAACTAAGCGCTGCAAACTTTGGTGTGGTTTTATGAGTGAGGAGGCTGCTTTTATAAGGACTTAGCAGCGATTTAGGTTTTTTTAAAAAGTTTTTTGAGTATTTTTTAATTTTTTTTGTCCAACTCGCTGCAGCCCCGCCTTAAATGTCCTGGGCATTGTTCTGGATGTCTCCAGGACATTTCCGGCGGGGCTGCAGCAACTTGGACCAAAAAAATAAAAAAATACTCAAACAACTTAAAAAAAAAACCTAAAGCACTGCTTTCCGGCACTGTTCCGGACCTCTTCAAGATGTCTTTGGGCATGCTCGGGACATCCCCGTATTGGAGGCATGCCTATGCAGGGGACGTTGGGGGGAGGGTCGTTTCCTGCAATACAATTCAAAACAAAATTGAATGCAAAAGCTTGTAACATCGTCAAACTCTTACATGTACGAATCACATAATGTATTTTGTAATGAGCTGTACTCTTCATGAAAATTATTTGCTTGTTCTTAGATGATCACATCTGAGTTGTCCTCCAAATTGGTCACTATACTTTTTCCCATGAACAAGTGAACGGAATCTACAGATTAGACCCTGTTGGATCACAGAACAATATTTCTGAATTTGGAATGAAGTTTCATCATCATCTATTTGATATTTGTTAAGGACTTTGCGAATCAAGCATGTGCTGGAGAGGCTTTGAATGATTTTCTTTCAAATTAATTTAATGAAGCTTGTGCTGAACCTACTGCCCCTTGAAGATTTATTATCTTCACAAAGAGCATAAATTACGAGCATGTAGTGCATCTGAATTATGCATTGGTTACTCCAGAAGCTAAACATGCATAATGTTTTGAGTATTATTATGAACTCTTTTATAATACAAAACTTTTCCAGATCTACATTACCGCGTACTGCCCTGGAGGCCCCCATACCTGGTTCTGGTACTGGTAGAGGTCTGGTAACACCTAGTTTCTTGTATTACCTTGGGTACCCTACTGTCATATTAAAAACAATGCGTGTCTGCCTATGACAGTAATTAAAAAAAAAAGGATTGAAAAATAAATAAAAAACACAACAAAAACATTTGTAAAAAAAAAAAAAAAAATCTAACTAAATTGCTGCTAGTTCAGATGCATCTGGTTTCAATGAACCAATTGCTGATCTTGATGAAGAGAAATATGATATTTGTTCCCACAGTTCATATGTGAGCCATGTTATAGTTAATTTTGATTACTTTGTAATCTGCTGTTCCTTTGACCTACTTTTGTGGTCACTTGTTGGACATTAATATATTTATCTTATCTTATCTATAAATTTATATTTTTAATATTTTTTCTATGTATGTACCCAATTTGTAGTAAACCCAAGGTACCAAAACAAAATCGCGAACTCCTGTACCCAAACCCATACCGGCGTATTCAAACAAGCTAATCTTACTTTAGAAGAGATTCAGTATGCACAGGAAGCGGTTGACATTGTTGTTTCATGAAGAACCTTTTGTTTCTATCAATAAGTCTTTATGGATCCTGTCCCAATTAAGTTCTTAGAAATATTGTAACAATATGACAACATATTTTTATTTAACAATTGAGGTAATTAAGGGATCTTGTGATATAAATTTGTAATGGTCCCAGGATGGTATGGTGGCAATGGTACATAGAGATTGTTATAATGTGAGGGCATTATGTATCCCAATCAAGGTATTACTACTGTGTATAGTGTTTTGGTATCACAATTGCTGTGCTTATCAGATTGAAAATGGGGATAGTCACTATTGAAATGTGATGCCTTAGAAGTATTTAGAAGGATATTTAGGTTTTGGATATGTTTATTAACCAATATCTAACAAACAAATAGTGGATTTTTTTGGTAGAGATGATATTGATAATTGTAACTTAATGATATTGGCACCTTCTCATTGGATAATTATATCCTTTTGACATACAATGGAAATGGAGGCCATTGAAATTATTTTGCTCTTTTTTAAAACATTTTGATTAGTTTTAGGTTGGCCGAAATAGTTTTAGACACAATATTTGTAGGTACAATGAATTTGTGGAGAGTTGATAGCAGCAATAGCAATCCATTACTAGACTCACTAAATCCACCACAAGCAAGAGCAGTCTTTTTGTGGCCATTTCTATTGAATCAATGATGTAATGGGAGTGGAGATTGACTGAATGTATGAGTTGCATTGCAACAGAAATCAACCACCATGTTTCTTAATGCCTATGATTTAGGCCCATTTAGCTTTGTGGCAATGCTCCTCCATCTGGGTCTTCATGGTTCATGATTAAGTGTCACATGGTAATATTTAGTATTTCAAACATTTATTAAGCTAACATCTGTATGGGTTTTGAGATCAGTATCGTATTGGAGAGTTATATTTCTAGCTATGGGATGAACCAAGTTACCCTTATTTTTCTTAAACTTGTGATATTTTTGTGAATATGCAGCCATTATCATCCGTGAATGTAGATGAAATGAGAACATTTTGAAGTTCATCATTTGAACTATTTTTTCAGCATGATGAAATATTACTGTAGGCAGCAATCGGTGATTTTGCCACCAGATTTCCCTTGTTTGATGTGTACTACTTAAGATGCTCCATCTCTAAAAAGCGAATAATTCTATGTACTCAAATATAGCTTCTGTCGTGAAGTTTTATTTTACAGAATTGTCTCCAATCATCTGATAGTCACAATACTGTTAATTTTCTTCTGACTATAATTGGGATGCAGGATGCTTTGGAGTTCTTTCTACATTTGCTTGACAAAGTCGAGCGGAACAATGCAGGAAATCCTCAATCTGATCCTTCTCAATGTTTTAAGTTCTTTGTTGAGGACCGAATTCTTTGCACATCTGGGAAAGTTTCGTATAATAAAAGAGTTGACAATGTTCTCTCCCTGAACATTCCTTTAGATGCAGCAACTAATAAGGGTAAGAATTTCAAGTGTTTAAACATGTTTTAGTAATCTTAGATATGCTCTTGGATTCTATGATTTATGTAGGAGTTTTTTGGTTAAGATCTGGGATATATGACCTTTCAGAAGAGGTAGTGGCATTTCAGAAGAAGAAAGCTGAAAGGGAGTTAGCAGGAGAAAAATTGTAAGCTTCTCATTGAAGAAACATGAGTTATCTCTCAGTTATGGAGAATTCCAATACATGTGTCATGGGAATTGTTTTTATGCTAGACACTTAATGATTAATGTGTGTTTTCACTTGTTTTTACAGAAAAGATGAAGAAATTGTTCGCCCAAGGATACCCTTGTCTGCATGCTTAGAGAGTTTTGCAGCACCTGAAGAGGTCCATGAATTTTATAGCACTGCAATGAAGTCCAAGACAACAGCAATTAAGTACGCTTCTATGCTAGGCTGATTAGATAGCGTATGCAATATTTAACCTGGTGATATGCTCCATACATTAACGATTTTGTGAGCTAGTCTATTCTTTTGTAACTTTGTTGATTCACAAATCTTGTGCAGAACTGCTAGACTGGCAACCTTTCCTGATTACTTGGTTCTACATATGCGAAAGTTTGTCATGGAGGCTGGTTGGGTGCCTAAGAAACTTGGTATCAATCTTACCGAAAATTCTGTTGTGTTGGTTTTGTGATTTAGTTTCATCTTTGCTTGCAGAAACACTGTCTTTTCTTTATGTCCATGTTTTCAGATGTTGCATGACACTACTTCCCCCAGATCGTTTCATATGGTTCTCTCCTTGTGCTAACACATCCTTTACTTTTCCTATTCTTTTGTTCTCAGATGTTTTTATAGATGTCCCTGACACAATTGATATTAATCATTTGCGTAGCAAAGGTCTACAGCCTGGAGAAGAATTGCTACCAGAAAATGGTACACCCAGGAACCCAATTCCTAATAGATGTTTTCCAAGTCAAATAATTCGTTTGTTGGCTAATCACATGTTTTTAGTCCACTTTGTCAAAAAGTTTCTTTGCAATGACTGTTTCCCTTTGTGTGATAATTTGTTGAATGTCAGATGATAGTCAGGATTCAGGTCAGGGAGGGCCTTCAGCTGATGATGCTATCGTGTCACAGCTTGCAAGCATGGGCTTTCCTCGTCTTCATTGTGAGAAAGCGGCTATCAACACCTCAAATACAGGAGTGGAAGAAGCAATGAATTGGTTGCTAACCCACATGAATGATCCAGGTTCTCAACTTTGAGTTTCTTGAACTGAAAGTTTTATTTGCATACTTTTGCTTTCTTCATGAGACATTTCTCTATTCAGTTCTTTCATGAAACAGAAATCTTTTGCAGAAATAATTTGTCTATTCTTTTACTGCTTGCATGATTGATATGAATTTATTGGAACCATTTGCAAATGCTTGGCTTTCTTAATATTTTCATTGCATATTTTTTCAAGGCAGATATCGATGCCCCTATCTCTGCTGGGTTGCAAGACATTCCAGAGCTTGTTGACGAAGGATGTTTGAATACACTTGTTTCTTTTGGATTTGATGCTGATATTTCTCGAAAAGCATTGAGAGCCTCAGTAAGCATCTGCCTCTCGATATTACTTGTTATATAGTTGCTCGGATATCAAACAGAACAATATTTCGGTATCCATTTCAGTTGTTACCTTGTTTATTTTTCTAATATGTTACATGTTGTACAGTAATGTTTGACATTATAGGGTTGAATGCACAAAATTTGTTTTCTTGTTATTCTCTGTATGTAAATTGCCTTCCCTTTCACGACAATTTTGTTGGTGAGTTGCTTCTGGCTGATGTTTTTTGCAAATCAGGGTGGTGATATCGAGAGAGCAACTGAATGGATATTTACGCAGCCAGTGGGTGCAAGTGCAATGGACGTTAGCTCTAGTGGTGGTCCTTCTACATCTGAGCAGGTCTTACCGGATGGAGAAGGAAGTAGGCACTATTTTACTTTCATCTCTTTCTTTTCTAGAGTATAAATAATGGTCAAAACTTATTTGTATGCAAATAAATTGATTTTAACTCATTAAAGTTCATGAAAGAGGCGTCTACAATTCTGTACTAAAACTAGTTTTTTTTTTTTTTAAAATAGGTAATTAAGGGTTGCGGGGTGCTTCACCCTTTTATTAAGAAATTTTAATTAACAACAAAAGAGAAGTTTTTGAAACCTCAAAAAACTGTCGGAACAGGCCTAAAAGCCAAGAGAAACTATATACATACAAAAGCAAAAGAAAACCTACTTGGGCTAAACTGAGAAAAACAAGATAAAAAGGTCCTCAAGAATCATACACACAAATTCTGAGAATCACCTGCCCCATCAGCATATGGAGGCCTCATCCATGAGTGGCAAGTACCCTCCTTCCTCTGCAAGAAAGAAGGGCCTCCGTGGTCCATTTAGTGCCCCTATCAATGGAATTCAAAGCATCCAGACACAGTCTTTCCACTTTCGTCTTCCTTCCTCTCTGCTTTGCACTTCCACAATTTGCTTTAGATGATAAATATTTTGTCTGAGAGATGGTAAGAATCTCTTTAGAAGCCAGCTGATCCTCCTCGCGCTTTTGAAAAGAGGAATCTTCCTCCATCTGCTGCTCCAAGGCTTTGGCAGCCGCTGGCTTGCCTTTACTTGCTGAGAATGACTTCCTCATGTATTTAAACCTCTGTGGTCCATTACCACCCCCAATGCTGGGCGAAGTGTCCTGCACTGGCCAAGAAACTTCCAAAACTTGCTGAAAGTCTGTGTTTTGGTGCTCCGTTACCTTGCCCGCTTTTAAATAATCCTTACTTGCTGGAAGCTTCATAAGGGAAGCCTCTTTTCCCTGTGTCCCATTCCCAACTCTAACAAGGGAAGAAGAACCAAGCCTCGAACCTGTGGCCAGACCTGAAGCTTTTCTTGCCGCATCAAGCTCTGCCCTATTTGGGGTCCCTTTGCCAAGTTGATGTTTTTCAACCCCCTAGCCACCCACTGCTGGGGAATGGCATGTCATAGCAGAACATCCCTGATTTATTTTGATGAACTCTGAATCGGGGCAGCAAACTTTCTTAATCCATTTTGCATAAGGGGAGAGCTAGACTCTACAGGATGCTTCACATGACACTTGCCACTTTGTACCCTCTCTGGTTACATCTAAAACATCTGGAAGGCAGCCCCTCAAAATTAATGAATTGAGTCTAGTCTAGGAGACCTTCAAGGACAAAATTTTAATGGGGTAATGACTTTGATAAATTTGCTATCACACAAACCCTTACAAATCTGTTTTGCTGAGCATTTATCTCATTTTCAATTATGACAAAATTGCCTATTTTTTCAACCCATTGTTGAATCAAACCTGAGTTTCTCATAACCAAAGGAAGATTGTATAAATGAAGCCATATTGGAGCCTTTGAGATGACTGTCACCGCTGGATTGAAAAAAAAACCATGTACACTCCTCACCTTTTTGGAAAACCAAGGACCATTGTCGCACACAAAATCCTGATTCTCCACTTTATTGAAGTGAACCAGGGAAAACCCATTTGCTAATAAAGAAAAAGAAGGTTATGATAGATTATGCCACACCTTTTTTGACCATTGGTAGAATTCGTTCCAAGAGGGGCGCTTCTCCAAACATCTGCAAATTAAAGCATTGCAACCTGTTTCCTTTTCTAAAGATTGAAACAAATCATCTTTTATCTCTAATTCAGGTGCCTTGTTAGAGAAAACCAATGGAACATCCCTTAAAAGATACCGGCGCAGATTCAGTCTATGATATCGCTTCATTTTCAGGTCTTTCCTCTGGTATCAAATCTGCTACAGCATTTACCCTAGAGACCCTTTCATCCTCCACCCCACCCCTGTCCTTATCAGAAACCACCGTAAAATTAATTGCTGGGAGAGATTAGGGTAAATTCAGGCGATTTGCAATTTGCAAAAGGGGCCACAACAGTGGAAAGCGTTCAAGGCATTTATGCATTCCACATAAATCAGGTTGCTGTCCTCTGAAGCCCTGTCCACAGTTTTGAATGTGGCAGACACCAATGAAGAAAGGCTTTTCCATTTCACAAGCCATTTACTGAGCCACGCCCAGCACCACACCCTAACTCCCTTCCTTCCTTGTGCCTTGCCCTGTAGGCTTTTCCATTTCACAAGCCATTTACTGAGCTGTGCCCAGCACCACACCTGAATCTCCCTTCCTTGTGCCTCACCCTGATCTCCCAATCTTCCCTGCACCATCCAAGCCCCCTTCACCCATCTCCAACACTCTGCTTCTGATCCCGTATCCTGCCCCACGCTGTCGATTACTGCCCCTGTTCCCTGCTGCTGCACTTTCCTCTGCTTGCTATCGCTCCCACTAAAGTGAGACGATTTCACTATATATATCTTCTGATCCCGCATCCTGCCCCCTCTGTCGATTACTGTCCTTGTTCGCCGCTGCTGCACTTTCCTCTGCTCGCTATCACTCCCGCTAAAGTGAGACGATTTCACTATATATATATATATATATATATATATATATATATATAAACACATTTTTGTACTAAAATACCCTACAATTATTACAATTCTATATTGGAACTAACTATATATATATAAACACATTTTTGTACTAAAATACTCTACAATTATTACAATTCTATATTGGAACTAGTTGTGTACAGTTTTATGATATAATAGCTATATTTGTATATGAGATCTAAGTAGCCGATATGGGTATGGGAGCGGGTATGGGTACAAGTATCCGGTACATGGATATGGGGGATTTTCTTTTGGGGGTTTGGGTATGGCTGGGTACGGCCGTACAAAAATATATATAAAAAATTAAAAATATAAAAATATAGCCATATAACCACATAATATGAATAGAGGAAACAAAATAAGTTAAATAACCACAAAACATACTCATAATTTCAATGCCAAAGGTCGAACTTTGAATAGTTTTATAAATTATAAATAGGTACATAGTGCAAATGTTACAAATTACAATATTTATTTAAATATTTTGATTTTCATCTCCCATGGCTTCCTCATGATGTGGTTCATTAGAACCAAAAGCAGCAGTGCCACTCCCATTAGCTCCACTATGCAAGTCCTGTGAAGAAACCTCCAAATCCGTATCAAGCAAGGAAAGATAGCAATGGAGGCATCCAAGTCGGTAGTCTCTGGGTCCACATCTCAACACTTTGTTGCCCCTTTCTTTTATTTAGGGTGCTTGTGTGACATAAGACGTAAGTTGGAATGGACATAGACCAAGTCCTTTACCTTTTTTGCTGCCAACTTGTTGCGCTTCATTGAGTGGATAAAGTTGTAGGTATCCTTGTTTTGCTCGATAGAGGAGGAACTTGCAACCTATTGAGACAAGCCACAAAGTTGATTTATATTAAAATTTATAAAAATAAAAAAGACTAAAGTTAAAACAAAACATAGAAATGAACAAGAAGGGTAGAGAAGTTTTTTTTTTTAATCTTGTAATAAAATTCTAATAGCAAGTGGTTGGAGGTAGGTGTATGCTTGCTCATGGAGGCACCATCAAAATTGAGCTTCCTTCTTGTACTTGTCATGGATGGCAGCAAGGGAGTGACCTGCGGAGGATATAAAATGTGCAAACTCTTTCCTAACCTAGTCTTCAATTTCTGGATCAGGAAAAAGTTTAGAGAATACCGCTTTATATCCCTCGCTAACCTCAACATCCCTATATGGTGCGACCCTCCTAGGCAAAGAAAAGATATCTGTACTGTAGTATTTGGGCGTCAAGGCAAAATAAGATACAATGGGGTGGTCATTTTGTTCCACCTTTCAATGAGATGCGACTGCACTTCCTTGAAAAACCTCTCTGTGGAATCTTGCTCTTTGGCATTTATGATGGATCTAATGTTCTAAATCATTGAGTCTATTTCATCATAAATCTCACCCAAACATGGATGATCTTTGTCCACATATCTCAACATGCTAGCAATAGGCTCAATAAAAATCAACAAATACTCCACACGTTCCCACCATGCATCATCAAGAATCCACGTTTTCACCTTTGTGGCTCTCTCAGTGTTTGCTTGCCTCCATATGCTCTAAAGGTTGTTGATGACCATGGTACTCAATGCCTCACGCACCTGAACGAGTCATCTCAAGACGAGGGTGTGTGAGGCAAACTGAGTCTTAGCAACCTAACACCAAATCAAAACAAATTAAAAATAATGTTCAAATTACAAATTTTAAAATTTACAAATTTACAGAATTAAAAATTAAATTAGAAGTAAAAATATACATGATTTATGAATAAAATTTAAAAATTTAAATAAAATTTTACCTTCAACAACTGCAACGTCGAGGTCTTGAAGATGCCTTGGGACAAATGATGGTTCGATATGAACATTTGGATCTCGCTCGCCTCATAGACTTGTTTGATCCAATCAATTTTTGTGCCCAATTTTCGTAACATAGGGTTGAGGGAATGAACGACACACAGTGTGCAAAATATGTGCCCATACCTCTCCTCAACCAACATGCCTACAACTTCACAATTTTTAGTGTTGTCCGTTATAACTTGGACAACTTTTTCAGGCCTCACCGCCTCAATGGACTCTATTAGGATGTTGGCAATGAATTGTGCATCCTTCACTTGCCCCTCACAATCAACGGTCCTCAAAAACTTTGGCCCTTTAGGGCTCATTGCGACCACATTCATCAATGGTCTATTTGTTGTATCTTTCCATCCATCGGAGATGGACACTCGTCTCGACCCATGAATCCCTGATAGGTTGCAATGCATCTTCAACTTTTTTCTTTTCTTTTGTCAACAAGGTGGTTCGCACATTTTCATAACTTGGACTCACGAACCCTTTATGAGCAACATTGATAGATCTCACTATATCTTGCCAATATGGTGATCTAACAACACTAAATGGAAGCCCACATGCATAAAGACAACGTGCAATACTTTACTCTGCTATGTCCCTTGACTCAATCCGGAATGACCTTTCCAATGGGCCCGAATCTTTTGTTCTCTTGCGAGAAAGAGGTGAATCCTCTTCCTCTATGACCACATCAGGTGTAGCAAGAAATCGGTGTGATGGGGCAGCCATACTAGGACAAGATTGATCAATATCCACAGGGGTGGATCCTTTCTTACTCAAAGGATGGCTAGGTCTTTTATCAAAAAGGGCATTTGCTTCTTCTTGCTCTTTGATGTATGCAAGAACCTTTGCATGTGGCAAGCCCTCTCCTGGTTTTCCATTTATACTTGGCCCATCACAAATTTTGATTCCTTTTCCTGGAATTGCACACAAATGGGCTTTCACCCGTTTATATGAGCTCTTGAAATGACAACCACATTCTGAACATTGCCAAAGGAAACACCCTCCCCCTAGTAGTTGTTCAAGCAATGTCACATACTTCCATAGAGGGGTTCGAGCACTGGCTCTGGAGGGTAACCCTTGGCCCACTGAACTAACACTTGCATCGACAGAGATTATGGCAAATCGGAAATCCCTATAACACTTGATAAAATTATAATACTAATTAATATTGTTATAATTAACATTTGTTGAAAGAATCTTTAAAATTTATTAAAAAAACAACAAAAAAAATCAAAACTAATTACAAACATACATTTAAATTTAAAAACTAGGAAAAAAAATAAAAAATAAAAATTTAAACCCTACAAAACTGAAAAAAACTTTGAATGAAGAATCCTCCTTGTTGCAAGCCCCTCAAGATCTTTAGCACAAGGAGATTCAAGCTTTTTCAACTGAAAAAATGAGCAAGAGTGAACAAATGTGCAATGGGAGGTAAAAATGCAATGAAAGCTAAGTGTGTTGTTATTTTTTGATAAAATGAGTGTGATTCATGCTTTTAGGGTTGCAAAGGCACTTTAAAATGTTTTGAAGTGTTTTTTGAGGTCCGCATTTTGACTTTGACAGGTGAAATTAGCAAGAAAAAAATGCTTTTTACCGAGGGACACAGCATCCCTACGACCAAGTATGCCCTAGACCCTACGGGTACACCCGAGTATGTCCTTAGACGTACCCTCCCATACTTGTAGGGGTTGGGGCATACCCTGGGCATAGGGACGCTGTATCCCCTCCGTACTTGTATCCCTGTGTCACGTACCCGTACTGGCAGGGGCTTTCAGGCGTATCCGGTAACATAGTATGAGATATTACAATTTTATGTTAACTAGCTGTATTTGTAGTGGAGGCATTTACAACTTTATTGAAACAAGTTTATATTTGTAGCAATGCTAACTACGAATGGGCAGTTATTCAAGGTGGGACATGGAATTAGGTGTACGTGTTACTTTCCTTATATATATATATATATATATATATATATATATATATATATATCTTAACACATTTTGCTACTAAAATACCCTACAATTATATTGGAACTAGCTGTGTACATTTTTTTGATATAATAGCTATATTTGTATTGGAGATATTACAATTTTACATTGTTTCAAAGAGATGCATCCCCCACCCCTTGGGATGCGTCTTGGGCACTGGGATGCGTCTCCGGTATGGGAGTCGGGTACGAAGATGTCTTCCATACCTGGAGACATCTGCCGGAGACTACGACATTTTCCGGCTGTTTCCCGACAAAAAGAATGTGTACCTTGAAAAAATGGGTTCTTGCAGTCGAGATTAGGTCACTGTCCCCTGGTAATCCATAGTGCAGGGCAAAAAAAAAACTATGCAAGTCTAAAATGCTGAAACCCTGTTTGTTTTGAATCACCACACAATGTCAGGATTTTAAAAGATGTATATTATTTGGTTTTGCTGTCACATCAAAAGTAGGCACTGCAGTGAATGGCACTGCTCTGCACCATACATTACATTATCTTCAGAAAAACATAAACTTATATTATAGCCAACCATAAGGGTAGTTTTGTCTTTGATGATCAATTACATCACTTGAACTAGTGCTGCCCTAGATGAGGAATAGGGGTTTTCCTCCCTAAACTTCCTAGGCCTTGAATAATTTCGTTTTCAAGTCCTTGGTCAAGCGTTTTTGTGCTTAGACTCAAAAATTCAAAAATCATAATATGCATAACCTTTTCACACGATCCCTCACTTGCCTTTATACTCTCCTCCAAAAGGGTGCATCCCAATTTGAGGGAAGACCTTTTCAAATTATAAAAAGAACACTCTTTATAGTCCACTTAAGTCGCTTGCGCACCCATGACCC
Source organism: Torreya grandis (assembly GCA_037957365.1). NCBI lineage: Eukaryota > Viridiplantae > Streptophyta > Pinopsida > Cupressales > Taxaceae > Torreya > Torreya grandis. Next base: position 4,561,066 of record JARHVA010000267.1, read on the forward strand.
TTAAAAGACCACAACTTAAGTGAATTTTATAACAATAAAGTACTTTTACAAATGTTCTTAAGAAACCCAAAGTGTTTCCCTTCTTTCTTTTTCCTTTGGCCCTTGGGAAACAAATCAAGGCTAAGGGTCTTTAATGGCTCCACGATCAAAAGGGGGACACGACACTCTTATTAAAATTTCTTTTATATTTATTAAAAATGAGTTTATTTCTCCACTGAAATCCTTTGGTTCTTGAAAACAAAGGAATTTAAAAAAATTCTAGTTTAAGACCAGAATGATTGATTACTAACTTCAATTTTGAAGTCTAACTATGAGATGCATTTCTTGGAAAATATTTTTATAGATGGTGACATAAAACGAATTAGAGAATGGTTCATCAGTTTTTGTGAATAAGACAAGTTATTTTTTGAAAGTACATAGTAGACTCATGCTCATACATTGAGAATAGATCTTCATAGTTATGAATGGTTAATTGTAGATTCATTTTCATGTGTTTGGCATAAACACTCACATTTGGTATGGTTTATTTTTGGGCATTTTCAATGTGCTTGCAAACTCAACAACTATTTAAAATGAGCACTGACTACATACCCCTATTTTACTACCCTGAGGTTTCCAAAATATTACACATTTTTCTTAAAATATGTAAAGATATTTAGGAAACTAATCTCCTTTTTCATAACCTTAATAACTGATCAAAGATCAATAAAAATTTGATGGAAAAGTAGATTTTCATCATTTTATGATATTGTTTGGCGTCGGTCGGGGTAGTGAATGGCACTGCTCTGCACCGCTGTGAACGGCAAAGCCATGTGCGCAGGGCTTTGCCATTCATGGCAATGCCTGCTTTTGCCGTGAATGGCAATAATTTTTAGAAATAAAAATGTTTAAAATTTGTGAATGTTTATCCCTTTAATAGGGGCTGTCCTCAATAAAATTTAAATAATTTCAACTGGTCAAAATTCAGCATCCAACACTTTTGAGTCACCTGTTCCTATCATGAAGAATGGTATACATTCTTTCAATAATGAATTATCGCTGTTCTTGTTTTGGCTTGCTGGTGAGGTGTCGACACCCTATAAATAGTCATGGGACAAACAATATCATAAAAATTAGGAGCTTTACATTTTTAATGGATCGTGGTTGTCTTACCTTTAAAAAAAAATAATATCGATAATTTTAAGATTGAAAGCAATATATTTTAATCTAGAAGTAGGTATGTTTAGTATTTAAAGTGAAGGAAATATTATTTGGTTTGATAAGTATATTTAAAAATTTTAATAGTCTTTTTTTTAAAATTTTAAATATTTAATAAATTAATATTTATTATCAATTCAATGTTTTTTACAGTTATTAATTTTGAATATGCATACAATATTTTTTTATGTTACTTTTTAAAGTGCCATGTCTCTAAATATATATATATATATATATATATATATATACATGAGCAAATGAGTCTGGACGGACTTATTGAGTTTGTAGAATCTTTCATTTATTTAAATTCAATTCTTTTTATTGTTCATCACTATCAGTCAATTTAATAAACACTCCTTTCGAATATTCTCTATATTTTTAGTCAGAATAATCAGTTAGATTAGAATTTTCACATATTTACGATCAGACTTGCCGTCTCCCCATACTCGTATCCTCTTCTTCAAAAAAATGGTGTACCACTACCCGTCGTCGTCTCCCTGTACCCGTATCTGCCCCCTGGCAACTATGCAATTTTATGTTAACTAGCTGTATTTATATTGGAGGCATTACAATTTTTTTAAAACAAGTTATATTTGTAGCAATGCTAGCTATGCATGGGCAGCGATTCAAGTTGGGACATGGAATTAGGCGTACGTGTTACTTTCCTGCTATTACATGGATATTGAGCACAACTGCACAGATATTGCTGTCACAAGCTAGTACAAGAAAAATTAGATCAAAATTTGAGATTTTTTTATAAAAAGGGGATGAGCGATCCAACCAAAAAGTAAATAGTAAATACACTTTGATAGGTCCCACAGACCAATTTTGCCTAGATGACATTGAAAGTCATCTCAGCTGATTTTTCTGTTAAACTGGTTATGCTTGTGCTAGATAACTTTACAGTTATATGTTAAAACTGAATTTATTTTTGTACTAGAGATGTTTAAAATTTTATGGTAAAACCAGCTTCATTTTACCTTAGGTAGGGAAATAGTGTTTCCATACAACATTTAGCATGGTAATTGCTGCATAAAGGCATTTTTGACCTATATAAGGTACATTAAGGGAAATTTGCATTGTGTTTCCCTGAGGAATTCGTGTGTCAAATTTCTCTTCATTTAATATCTGTTCGAAGGGAGGCTGAATGACCTATGCTTTTGTAAATGTATTCTGGTTCACAAAATCTATGAGGATATTTTAATGAAATGGAAACTCTGAAGTTATTGACAACTGTAATTCACCAGGTTGTATTGTTAGGAATCAAAATGATTTTAACTGTTCTTGATTTCTTTTGTTTAAGGAATGGTCAAGGATGGTGATTGGGCATTTACCTTGCCATTTTTAGCTTACTGAAATGTATCTCATTTGAATACAATTTGAAGATATGGCACGTGAGGATTTTTAGGATAGTATCTAATTTGTTGTAAATCGTCCCAATCATATGTAATTTCCACTGTTGTTGAATCCTTTTATCTCAATCATGCGTTGATTACTGAGACCTTGACATTGTCTCACATGCTCAAACAGAATACCGGCTTATGGGATTTGTAAGCCACATGGGCACTTCTACTCAATGTGGACACTATGTAGCACACATTTTTAAAGAGGGAAGGTGGGTCATTTTCAATGACTGTAAGGTGGCAGTTTCCAGTGACCCTCCTAAGGATATGGGATATCTGTACTTCTTTGAGCGCACCAATTGAGCGTTTGGAATGGCTGAGGTTGAGAATCATTTTTAACATCTAACAATTGATGTTCGTTTTGGGAATTGAGGTATTACCTTTTCTAAAAATTTGAGAGCAGTTACGGCAAAGCTCATACATGATGGATCAAAGATTGTTTGGATTCCTTGTGACAACCATCCAGGTCTGACATTGGAGGCCACCTTTGAGATGCTGATTTGGCAGTCCTGAAAGCATATTTGAAAAATTCAGATAATTGATATTTACCTGATCAACCTGCAAAAAGTTGACAGCAGGCCACATTATCAAATTTCACGCTTTTTTGCCAGATGAGGGGATAAACTACGCTGTCAAATTAATCAGATGAAAAAATTAGATATGTCTAACAGGTCATTTTATTTTGTAGTAGAGATCAGTTCTGATTTTAATAACACAGTTTTGTAGTAGGGTGTGACAATTTATATTTGTGGAAGTGATATAGTGAAATAGCTAAGTATTAAATTCCAGAAACGAGTGTGGAAATTTACTGTGGAAATTTACTGAAATCAATATTTGAAACAATCAATGTCAACAATAGTATGATTAAAACACGAGGAGTTATCCCCAGAATGCATATGGAATCACATTTAGTTAATACAATTAAATTGATGAAATCCCCTCTGAATAGTTAAGAAATTACAGCTCTTTGTTCTAATACGTGCTAACATTTAGTTAATATGATTAAATTGATGAAATACCCTCTGAATGGTTAAGAAATTACAGCTCTTTGTCCTAATACGTGTTAGGAGTAAAATTTTATTTCTTAGTGGTAGTGTCCATCAGACAAGGCACATCAAATTTAGCATTCCAATGAAACAGAATTCAAGTTGATGGAACCACCCATTAGGTTGCTAATTGTGACACTGAAACAATCATGCAAACTAATTATCATGAATTGTTGACACTTGCACCTTGTTGACTAAGTGCATATTATATGTGTAATTTAAGAGTTTTGGGATGATTTTGTCTAATTTTCTTTTATTTTTATGATTGGTTGGACACAATTACATTATAGCAGGCCTTTGTGTGGGACATGATTGTTGGGTATATGGGCGGACTTGTTTTGGATTACTGATTATGACATGATTGACATGATTGTTGGGTATATGGGCTAACTTGTTTTGGAGTACTGATTACCAAATTTGGATTCATAACTACCCCTAGTTCCAAATTTTATTCATTGATTTATTTCATTTACTCACATTTATTTCCTTCCTTTCTTTGTAATAGCCATTTTGAGTATACTTAAGGTGCGGGCATTGTAACAAGTTGATGGTACTGCCTATTAGGTTGCTAATTGCGATACGGAAACAATTATGCAAACTGATCATCATGGATTGTTGACACTTTCACCTTGTTGACTAAGTGCATATTGTATTCGTAATTTGAGAGTTTTGGGATGATTTTGTCTCTTTATCTTTTAATGATTGTTAAGTCGGCACTACCCATACACGTTTACACAATTGCATTATAGCAGGTCTTTGTATGGGACATGCTTGTGGGGTGTTTTGGAGTACTTACTATGACATGATTGTGGGGTGTTTTGGAGTACTTACTATGACATGATTGTTGGGTATATGGGCAAACTTGTTTTGGAGTACTTACCATGACATGATTGTTGGGTATATGGGCAAACTTGTTTTGGAGTACTGATTATCAAATTTGGATGTACAACTATCCCTAGTACTAAATTTTATTTCATTGGTTTCTTTCATTTATTCTCATTTATTTCCTTCCTTTCTTTGTAACAATAGCCCTTTTGAGAGTATGCTTAAGAACCTGGCATTGTAGGAACTTTGAAGGGTCACAGACGTATTATCACACTCCGAAAAACAAACGGTTAAAGCACAATTCTTTTTAACCTACTTTTCTGTTTTTAATGGAATATGAAGTAATCCTCAATTCCGTTTGGATCTCAGTTGTATGGTATGAGACCATATAATAATATTAAAAACCTGTGTAATTAAAAAAAAAAAAATCTTTCGAACAAGAATGTAAAATATTAAAACAAGCATGTAAAAAAGTGCGTTGCACCAACCAGTGTCCTGGGAAGAGATGCACTAAAGTCTTTCATGCAGACTTTTACCATATGCAAAAGAAATAATTTTCTTCTATCAAATTATTGACCATTGTCAAGAACTTGAGGAAAAACCTAAAATGGAACACATACATTTGTGGAACTACTCTCTTTACACAACCTTGCATTAGGTTAGGCATCAATTTCACAAACTGAACCAAAAACATATGTTTATTCTGCTGTAAGAAAGATGAAATGCCAAGCTATCTTTCACTGCCCAAGCCCACTTATGCAGATGACTTCATACATTCCCTGTACAGATCACAATGAACAGCACGGGTAAGTTTTCTGATAACACATACATACGTTGAAATACTGCTTTGTGTGACATCCAAAATGTATTGATTATTTAGATTTAGATTGACACTAGTTTGGTTCGAGTCTAGTGAATTAAGCATGCATCAAATCTTGTGTAGAACTTTCTCGAAGTAAGTTGTCAAAAAAAAAAAGGCATGCCAACTATTAATATCAAGAAGCAAGATCATCTTAAATGATTGAAAGGTCTTCCACCAACCTTCAATGTTTAATCAAATACTCTCAAATTTTTGTTATCACCCAACCATCAATGAAGTAATCGTGTTGTGGTATGGTTCAAGCTTCTGGAGTGCCCTCGAAATTACATGAAAATGGTCACTATCCACACTAAATGGTTCAAGTTTGTATATGGACTTTGAGCAATTTTTTTTTTTTTTTGGTAAACTTGGGATGATTTTTTATTTAAAGTTGTGATGTGCTCCCTAAACCAACCAAACAATATTTGTGCACTTACCCTTTTTAAGATGACAAATTGAGCTGTTTGAGTTCATTGTGTCGCAATATCGTTCAATAACATATTAAGTTTTTGTGAAGTTTGAAATCCTATATTAGATTTATTGTGTCACAATATTGATTGAGCCATACCTCAATCTAAGTATTCACTAAGCACTTCCAATTCTAAGACACTTATTGTTAAAGTTATATTGATTTGGTTTCTCTGAACGCTTTCGAACACTGGACTCTTGCTCAAGTTTTCCGTTTGCTCAAATTGTTTTAATATACGTTTCTTGAGATATAAATTTTGCCAATTCTCATTAAATAACTTTCCATTTACATTCTCATAATCAAATTAGGTTTATAGATAAAATATTTTCACATTGTTGTAATATTTCTTGGTTCATAATGTGTTTTCATTTATTGAATTATACAAGTTTGGCTTAGTTTTTAAATTCAATCATGAAGTCTTCCACATGTTCAAAGGCATTTCGTTTATCAAGTGTTTTATTTGTTAGAAACAATCAATTGTATCACAATACAATTCTTTTTAAATCGGCTAAACATTTGCATATGTTCAAAGATCATATAACCCAAACAAGGTTTGAGTACCTTTCATTGCCCCTTTCCATTTGCCAATGAAACAAAAAGGAAAACATTATCATCACAATTGATTTTATTCAATGAAAAGTAGTATTCAAATTGTCAATTGTTAGATATTCTCACAATGAATTCAATTTTGTATACAAGCATAATAAGGTAATCAACCTTAATTACACCTTTTAAAGTCACACGAGTACAAACAATGATTTCTCCATGAGTTGCTTATAGGTCCTTTCAGAATACAATAGTTATTCAAATGAATACCAAAATGAGATAAAGAGTCAAGTTATTTCATGCCATAATTACATTAGTTAAATATCACAATCCTTCAATGTAACTAGTGAGTAAACCGAAGTAAAATCTGTCAATTGATGAAACCAATATTGTTGTACTCATGGTAATGAATAGTCTTAATAAGCCTTACCATCGGTGACCCATATAACCCTATCCATCAACTCGATTTTTTATGAGTTAATTTCATAGTTAGTGTTTAATCACAAAATTGGGTCACATCCACATTAAACATATTATATGAGCAACCAAGTTCACAAATAGTCAAGCCATTTGACTCAAACAGAAATCGGAGTTCATTCACATAGCCACAACTTGCCACAACTATGAAAGCTTACGAGTCCTTTGTGTGTGACTCGAGGCACTCATATATCTATTAAAAATTGTTTATAACCATCAATCATTAACAAACATATGTGGGGCACTCATGCTTTTGCAGTAGTCCCTTGCATATTGTTGCTAGTCTCTTACACGAATGGTTCGTACAATATGTAGGGCTCTTGCCTTTTTCATGTAGAATATCTTGAATTTTTGTAAAAGTTATTTATACAACTTCAAAAACTTAATAATAATAAAAAATACAACATAGGCATCTCAATCATTGATTTTAGCAACTTAGAACAAACTTTAGTTCAGCCATTGACATGGTCAACTGCATCCAAACATAATAGCATATATATCCATGCATATATATCTCAAGCACAATCACAATAGACATATAAAAACAAGTCATGTTCAATGAGTTTCAATACTATTTTGTCAAATACATTACCAATTAGGCAACCAAGAAACCCCAAAAAATTGAATGGTTTTCAAACTAAATCTAATCCATAAAACATAAACAAAATTCAAACACTAGAAAAGCTATAGCCCACATTTACAAGGGAAGTTCACTTTCACTGGAAATTTAAAAGCTAATCAATTTAAGAAGAGATGATCTATGTATTAAGACCAAACAATTCTTTGGTTCCAAATGTGCCCATTGTCTACACAATGAACATGCCCGAAAAACTTCAATGAATAGTACTAATAAAACTAGACAACAAAACTAATCTTCAATAAAACCTTAAGACAACAAAAAACAAAGTATATTTTTTAGTTCTTAACAAGGAGCAAACCAAAGGCACAATATCAACACAAGCATATTTTCGAGTCAAAACAAGAAGAGCAATTGTCACAACCACAACATTATCACAAAGAAAGATGAAAACATTACTCCAACCGAGGTGAGACTAATAAGTCTTAGTATTGATACAATGGCCCTCATAGCCTTTTCCATTTCATTTGAAGAACATAAGTTTAGAAATAAATTTAATAGCTATAAAATGTAGAGTAGCTTTTCCATTTGAACAATTTAAGAACAAATGGAAGCAATGCTCTTGCTTGATTGAACAATGACACATTGTTCCAACAAGAAAACATGGCTAACTCTGTTCAATCACTTCCTTTTTCCTTTTCAGCTTTCTTCTTTGTTTCCCTTGACCTTTTTCTTCTTTCCCCATTTTTAAAGGCTTCAATGCCCACAAAAATGGCAACAAGACTATAGTAGAATCATGTTTCCAAGGTTCAAATTTAAACTTTATTCCATGAATCTCCTCGTAAATCTATTGCCCATATTTACGGAAGGAATAAAATGATTTAAACGGTTTTTCAAAAAACCTTAACTTTTTCTACAAACTTCTTTCTAATCCCAAGGTTTGTCAAGCCTGACAAAGATTTTAATAAAAATGCAGGTTATTAAATTAATAAATAACATTTCAAAAGCCCAAATAATATTTTTTAAATTATTAACAATACAATAATGCAAAACATAACACAATGTTTATCCCAAAGTTAATGTTGTGTTCCTAAAGCTTTATACATAAATACAATAAGATAATGTTTTAGCAATATGACGAACTAAATATCCAAACAAACACTAACATGAATAAACAATTAAATTAATGATAACCATTTCAAATAAAATACGAAAGATTCAAAATATAATATATTGAAAAAATCATTATGTTTATACATTAATTTTTAACAATCAACAATAATCAATAATTAATTAATCTAAGATAACTTCACTTAACAAAGTCAATTACTTCAAATCAAATGTAAAATATGACTAACAAAATAAAACAAACAAATCAAACCAAAACCAAACAAAAAAGCAACACCAAACAACATATACCAAAGTTAAAACATGTGAATACAAGACTATATATAAAACCACTGCCAAACCATAGTAAACACTCGTTTAGGTTCCCAAAATGTGATGAAGCAATATTGCAAGGTGCTCCTTTATGGTGAGTCTACTCAAAAATCCTTACCACCACCCAAAATACTGATAGGACCGAAGTTCCCCAAAGCTCTGACACAACTTGTTAGATTTAAGAGCACACATGATTACCATTGTATAAGCAACTTACATGCGAAAATAACCAGAAGAACAAATAACTATCAATGAGAAAACACACAGAATATGAGAGGCAACACACAATTGTATTCAACTCATTACAAAGGAAATTACAATAAAGAGATCACACTCTTCTTCCACCTTTGTGAGGCTTCCTCGTCAAGGGCTCCAAGTAATCTTCCCACCTGAGTAATCTTCTCTCATAGGTCACAACTAACAACTAACACAAGTTGTTGTTCACCTCATTGTACATCCAGTACAATCGAGTACGAACCGGTACTCCAAGTAGATCTAACCATGATCTTGCTCCTGATGTATTGCTGTCACCTTGATCTTGCTCCCCCGCTGATCCTGTTCTGACCCTCACATACACACATCCCTGCAGACCAACCTGATCTTACTTATCACATGTAGATCTCCTCCATGATACTGCAACACCTTGCATATCAAATCAGATCTTACATACATGGGGAATCCTACTTGATTCCACCATGGGAAGAACTCTCCAAGCTCTACATAGCTCTTCTGCAAATTCTCCACTAAACAATACAGCCCATGAGTCTATTATATAGATCTCGTGCATACACTGATTAGACTTGCGGCTCAAGACTCTAACTGGTCTTCAACATGCAAACTCTGCATTCACTTAACTGACTGTTTGTCAACAGCAGTTCTGACTGCCACAGGTGACCGACGTCGGTCCCTGCCTGATTGGAGGTGACCGACGCTGGTCGATCTTCTATCGATGTCGGTTTCCCTTGCACTGTCCCTGATCGACGTCGATTTTGGCCTGTCGATGCCGGCGACTGTCAAGCTTAGAAAACCTCCTGTTTGCCTAAGGTGTAGCTTTTAGCTCCACACCCTAACAATCTCCCACTTGGAGATAAATAGCTGCACCTGTACTTAAACCAGTACTCTGTCTAATCTGCATCCTGGCTTGTATTCCTCTTCAAGCTCCCACTTGAAGACAACCCACCACACTCCTTGTGGTGTTAATCCTGTGCTCGACTTTCTTCATTCTCAGCTTACCTTCTTCTGCCATTGCTATACTCCCACTCAAACAGCAATCCCTGTGAGTAACCTATAATCAACAACACTTAACAGATCTGGGCCATCCGTTAGTCAAATTCACTTTGAGAACGTCCAACCTCGCTCTGATACCATTTGATAGGACCGAAGTTCCCCAAAGCTCTGACACAACTTGTCAGATTTAAGAGCACACATGATTACCATTGTATAAGCAACTTACATGCGGAAATAACCAGAAGAACAAATAACTATCAATGAGAAAACACACAAAATATGAGAGGCAACACACAATTGTATTCAACTCATTACAAAGGAAATTACAATAAAGAGATCACACTCTTCTTCCACCTCTGTGAGGCTTCCTCCTCAAGGGCTCCAAGTAATCTTCCCACCTGAGTAATCTTCTCTCATAGGTCACAACTAACAACTAACACAAGCTGTTGTTCACCTCATTGTACATCCAGTACAACCGAGTATGAACCGGTACTCCAAGTAGATCTAACCATGATCCTGCTCCTGATGTATTGCTGTCACCTTGATCTTGCTCCCCCGCCGATCCTGTTCTGACCCTCGCATACACACATCCCTGCAGACCAACCTAATCTTACTTATCACATGTAGATCTCTTCCATGATACTGTAACACCTTGCATATCAAACCGGATCTTACATACATGGGGAATCCTACTTGATTCCACCATGGGAAAAACTCTCCAAGCTCTACATAGCTCTTCTGCAAATTCTCCACTAAACAATACAGCCCATGAGTCTATTATATAGATCTCATGCATACACTGATTAGACTTGCGGCTCAAGACTCTAACTGGTCTTCAACATGCAAACTCCGCGTTCACTTAACTGACAGTTCGTCAACAGCAGTTCTGACCGCCACAGGTGACCGACGTCGGTCCTTGCCTGACTGGAGGCGACCGACGCTGGCCGATCTTCTGCCGATGCCGGTTTCCCTTGCACTGTCCCTGACCAACGTCAGTTTTGGCCTGCCGACGCCAGTGACTGTCAAGCGTAGAAAACCTCCTGTTTGCCTAAGGTGTAGCTTTTAGCTCCACACCCTAACAAATACATCAATAACATTTCTCCAGTAATATACTCCATTAATATTTAAGGTCTTTATAATGATCAAGACCATAATTATTTGTAAGCATAATTAATATAAGCATAAATTGTTGTCATAGTTTTAGTATGCATATCAATGTCAACACTCAAATATACCATATAACTTAGTGTACATAAGGATATGAATTAATAAGAATGTGTTTTATGCTACTAACAATTAGATATGTTTGTTAGATATAAACATGAATCAAGTAAAAAATATTAAATATTATAATGAGTCATTAAAATATATAATAAGTATTTAATTTAGTTTTTTAAAATATTTTTTCAAATTCAATATTTTAATGTAGTTTATTGATGTCATTTATCACTAATAAATAAAAAATTAATAAAATTATTAATCAATATAATCCATGAAAAATTTAAGATATTTTTTTTTGAAATTAATTTCTCAGCATATTTTAAATAAATTTATTTAAACAATTTATACTAATTATTTTTCATATACTAATTCCTTAACATATGTGAGATAATTTATTAATAATCCCAAAAAATTTAGATTCAAATTTTATGATGACATTATTTTATCGATACTTTTGAAATGTTTCCCAATATATCAATTCTACTTCTAAATGTTTTGCACATAAATTTCCTACCATATGATCCCAAGTCCATATTCATTTTAACAAAATGCATTTTTTCTTCACTATATGCTTGATGAAATAGGTGAAAACAATGAATAAGTAGTTATAATTCAGTCTTCACTTCCCTTAAGTGGTTTATATTATAAAAACAGGTGACAACAATGAATAAGTAGTTATAATTCAGTCTTCACTTCCCTTAAGTGGTTAATGTCAATTTAAGAGCTTTTCCTTACGTATGAAATGGTGTTTATTTTACTAAAACTATTTGTAAGTCAAATATTTATCGAGATGGCATTTTGAGAGAAAATATTAGAAAACTAGGTCACCTTTCTCATGGTGCAACTCCATTCTTGAATAGAATATGTAACCATTTAATATGTCAAACACATTGGGTCATGTGTGAGATATAAAAAGTTAGTTTTTTTTTAATTTTTTTTTGAAAACTAAATTTTTATGTTAATGAGTTTCATTTCCTGACATATCGTCTTAAATTATTAGGAGAACACTTGTCACATGGTTTTTGGATTCCAAGACTCATCACTTCATTTTTTGTTTTTAGACTCTTTATTTCTTGCTAAAAATATTTATACAAGAATTACTATTGTATATAAAAATTAGAGCATTGTAATTTCATGTTTTGTCTCAAAGATTACTACTGCCTTGTACATTACTTTCAGCTTCAATAAGGTTTAATTTACATTGTAGTATAATGAATGCATTTATTGTGTTCGTTTCCTTTGATTCAGTTCACTGCTTCACAAAACATTAATTTCATGTAATTTAGTATTTATTTAGTTCATTTCTTTTGATTGGATTCTTCGCTTATTATGATTTTTTCCTTCAAAGTCAGAGGATGTAGAGTGTCTCTTCACTTAAAAATTTAGGTAAAGGAAACATCTCTGCACTTTATTGAAGATTATAGTAGTTAGAAGAACATGACTTTAGAAAATGTCAATTGGAGGTTGAATCTGCATACAACATATCACACTCATCCATTATAATGGATTCAATGAATCGGAGTAGAGATATATGCACTAGAAGACAATGCCACCTCCCATCTGCAATCAAGTCATTTTAGGATGAAGTGCTATGTGACATGGCACCAATAGAAGTGTGTGACATTTTGTTTGGTCAACCTTCAATGTGGGAATGACACAATGTCTATCAATCTAGATTTTCTAATGTCATTGTCACAATAGGTGCTTTGACTTAAAAGATTCAATAGGAAGTTCTTTTCCATAAAATATCCAGAAAATATAATTTATTAATATGAATAAGTTTGACAATCTTATGTCAATGGAAAGAATCATATATAATTTTTGCATTCCAAGATTAGTATTTTTACATCCTCCATGAAAATAAATAGTTAAGGGATGAGAATAAATGGTTCTATAACAACCTTAGTCTTGTCATTGAGAAAATTGTACCAATGCAAAAGAATATTTTCCAATTTAAAAATCGGTTGTTGGAGTGTGTTGAGCAAAAAAAAGCTACAACCATGCTATGCAAAAGGTCCATGAATAATTGGTTGTTAGGGAATAAATATTGTAAATTTGCCTTTCTTTAGTTGTTTTGGTATATTTTCCAATTACTTATGCATATTCAAGTGTTTCATCGACCTCTAAAGGATTTTTTATTCCTTGACTATTCTTTCCATGGTCTTTTTCAACATAACCATCTTGAACAACTTCTTAGAGCCAATTACCTTGGTATGTTTCTTAAAACTACCAAATGACTCATTTAATGTTTGATTGGAAGAAAGAGCACGTGGTTGTATGCTTACTCTCAGTCATGCTTTGTGCATCATTGGCAGTGGTTGGTCTCATTTACATGGTAGTGTATTCTATCCTTTATAGTCCTCCGTTGTCTTCTTGAAACTTTACCAACATATATTTCTTTGCATGCAATTATTACTACACCTCTTCCATGATACCCACAAGGAAATCTCCATGGCTTATCAATCTAACTTTCTACTCTTTATTTTTCACCCTAAGTGATGTAGGAGCATTTAGGTCAAAAAAAAATCTTGTATCAACCAAAAAACACGAGTAGACATTTGTGCATGTGTGTGTGACTTATCAATAATGCCGATATTGTTGCACATGTCAAAGACAATCTAAAACTAGTCTTAGAAGCATCAACATTGTTCCAACACCTCAAGAACATTAGGAAGATCAGGTTTCAATCATCTCCTAGAGGTCAATTAAACCCATTTTGAGCATATGATGGAACTGCTGATCTACATTAATCGACAGATAAATAATCACTAGTCTGTGGTAATTGGCAGTTTCACTGCGGTGAAAGAAAAAATAAAGTAACTACCCAGATTAGGAAAAAATGGAATGTGGATTGTTTTCCAAGAATATTGGAACTCAAAGAGGCCCTACAAGAGTTGATGCTAGTATGTGTGATTAAGATCAATTTTACAAGGGTAGAGACTCAATTGATAAGAAGGGAGTTAGAGTGGGAGTTTGTCAAGCTTCTAATAGGAGAGAGAGAGAAGCTTATGGAGCTAGTTAGGGAGTTGTGTCTAGAACATAGTAGAGTGTGTATCATAAATAACTTTAATCTTCTTCATGAGTATGTTGGATAAACAAGAAAGTGTGCGAGTGCATGAAATCTCTATAAAATGTTCATTCAAAGTGATAAATAATGTGTGTTTGGTTCCAAGTATTTAGTCTTTGTGTTTGAAAGTGTGCCCATTTGTATGCGAGCATGTCTAGGATGGGGAGTAAGGCAACCATTAAATTTATAAGGTGTATGATGTAATAACATTTGGGTCAATAAAAAATCTTGCAATAACCAAAAAGCATGACTCAACATTTGTGCATGTGTGTATGACTTGTTGACAATGTCGATATCCTTGCAATGTGGAAGATGATCTAAAATTAGTATTAGAAGAATCAACAATGTTACAACACCTTAGGAACATCAAGAGGAGTATGTTTTAGCCATGTCCTAGAGGTGAATTAGACATTTTTTGGGCAGATGATAAAATAACCACTTAATGCAAGTAGTGGTTTTGAAACTGTCAGTCTTCGTTAGCCAATGATAATGTATCTGATGATCTACAATAAATAATGATTTCTCTTATGGTGAGATAAAAACAAAAGTAACCACCCATATCATGAAAATTTGACATGTCAATCATTTTCTAAGAATAGGGGAACTCGAAGAGGCCCTACAAGAGTTAGTGTTTATCTGGTGAGATTTGGATTAGTCTTACAAGGGCAAATAATCAATTGAGAATAAATGAGTCAGAGTGGGAGTTGGTCTAGCTTCTAGTAGAATTGAGAGATAATCTTGTAGATCTTGATATGGAGGTGTGTATATAAAAAATAGTGTGTATCATAATTGGTTGTCATATTATTCATGTGTGTGTTCAATAAAAAAGTGTGTATGAAATCTCTATGATGTTGTCATTCAAAGCGATAAAGAATGTGTGTTTGCCTCTGAGTACAAGTTTTTGTCTAAAGTGAGTCCATTTTACAGGTGAGTGAGTCTAGGCTAGGGAGTAATGTAGGCTTTAAATTTCCCCCCATTCCTTTCTACATCACCAAGTACTACAACATATTTCTCAACTATTTGTTTTCCATTTGGATTTGTCAATTTATTTTTTCAAGATCTTAAGGCCTTTCTCTCTTTAAAGATTTTTATATGGTTTAAATATACAACCAAATAACATGCACTTCCTTATTAATGATTAAATATGGAAGAAAACATATAAACATAACTAAAATGTTTTGGTAAACCCTTTACTGGCACAAGCAAATCTTGGTCTAATGCCATTTAATCTATAATTGACATAGATAATCCATTGCATGATTCATCAACACACATATTTTCCTTATGTTTTTTCCAAGATTTATGTTATTAAAAAAATATATTAGTGATTTAAAATTATTTTTACAATAGTTCTATGGTTTCCATCTACATCATATATCCATTATGTAATTATGTACATGCTCACATACTTTTGTTCTATGGTTGCCATCTGTATCATATATCCATTATGTAATTATGTACGTGCTCACATACTTTTGTTCTATGGTTGCCATCTGTATCATATATCCATTATGTAATTATGTACGTGCTCACATACTTATATATTAAATTGAAGTTACTACAACTTTAAGGTTTCCACTTACATTTATTGCATATCACAAATCACAAATCACACTCTTGTGCTACCATGAACATGTGGCTCTTCTCTCTTCCACAAGAGCAATAGTGCAAAAAAGAGTAATTTGATTGCTTAACTTATGTAAGAATGAACTCAAATTATATTTATTTTTATGAACAACTATTATGTTTGTAATCATCTTATCATGTTACTTAGAAGCTCTCTTAAGTGCATATGTTAATTTATAAGTTGCATGAAATGGAAGAAGCAAGTAAATGAATGTAATACACAATCAAAAAAGAGATATAAGGAATTTGCCTAGAGAAACCCAATGTGAGAAAATTATAGTAAATCAGATCTATGATTCCTCATATTTCACTATCATCTTCTAAGTTCTTAAAATCCAATTGCTCAATTTGTGCCTTCAAATGCATCACAACTTTCACTTGCACCTCCATAATGCTCTATAAGCTTGCCTTCTTTTGGACTACTTGGTTTTTTAACATGCTTGACTGATTTCCTCAATGGTTCTCAATTGTTTATTCATATTTTACCTGAATAACTCCTTCTCAAATCACTTAGATTTCCTTGAGGTGTCTTTACTTGATCCATATGGGGTACTTTATGTTAAGTGATATCCAAATGTGTTGTGCGAAGGATTTGTGAAACATCTCATGTGAAGAGATGAAAGAAGAACCGATTCGAATTCCTTTTGCATGTTTAATTTTGCTATTTTTTATCATATAGAACATTTTCAACCTTGACCAAACTCATCTAGGTAGCCCCTATTTCAATATGACATTTTTTACTATGATTAAAATTATCGACAAGTTCGACTATAGTAAAAAATGTCATTTTTGACATTCTTTTGATGGCATGTCCCCAAGTTGTCAAAATTATTTTTGAGCCCTAGTGCATTTATTTCCTCAGTTTTGAATCTAATTAAGCATATTTGCCTTTTTCAAATTTTATCTTAAAGAGGTGAACAACATGTCTTGAGATCTTCTTTTGTCTCATGAACTAATATGTATAGCTTATAAACTCAATCAAATAAATTTAAATGATTACTCACCATCTATTTTAGATCAAGTAGTAAATAGGGGATATATAGGGGTAACTAAGAGCCAATGATTCTATTTAAACACTTAAACAGTCCTATGTTGTTAGCCACTTTGAGTGTTTCTTAGACATCAATACCCTCAAGTGGGTGTTACTTGATACTTTGTATTCCTACTTATGGATAAGGAAGGGTTATAAACCTATAATCAAGTGTAAAATATATTTTGTAAGGTTTGTTAGGTGAAGTTTCCTAGATAATCGTCGATAATTATCCACATAAAGTTAGTACGTAAGAGGATAGTGTAGAAGATATACCATTTTCATTAGAAAAAAATAAGAAAGTGGACACAAATTATTTTACACTTGCTAAAAAAATTTACAAAAAATTAAAAAAATGAACCTTTTGTTGAAATACCATTTAAATGTTGTCTTTGTTTAGTTTGATTGCCAACAGATAATAGAAACGATACACAAAAATAATATTCAAATCAATGTTGTTTGAGAATTAATGAGACTAAGTTCTTAAACCAAATTGTACAACTACGATATCCTACATAAACTTAACACACAAAAGGATAATGTATAAGATATAACATTTTAAGCATTAAAAAAATAATGATATATAATTTAAAAAAAGCAAGAATATAACATACATATTAGTCAATTGCGTTATGAGATATGATTTAAATTTTTAGGGTTATGGAATTTAAGCCTTAGGTTGCTAAAGGGACTAAGTACAATAAATTAGAGTATAAAATATACAATAAATACAACCACTGATTTATAACAAAATTGATCTAGTTTGACATTTCTAAAAATAGAAATAAATGATGTAAACAAGTATTTAGCTGGAAAGTGACTAAGACAAAAGATCTGGAGGCTACAAATTGAGACAAGAGTTGATCTAAGTGTCAAGGACAAGATCTAAGTGTAAAAACACTTCCTAGATAATAGTGCCCTGATTGGATAGTAGTGCCAATGGTGCTAGTGTCATCTTTTTGGTGTGTCCTCTGTGTAGAATTGTTATCGTGCACAAGTTTTGATTCCCTATTGGTGACTTGTTTTGACTAATTTTGCATGTAAACCCTAGACCTCCATGTTGTTAGGGAATTTTATTGGCACAAGTAATAAAGTTTGATGTTAGTGGGGTAGGTTGGGCATCCTCAACACCCTATTATGATGTGATTTTCCCACATACCAATATTTTGAAGAAGGATTAAGATCGATGTAGTTCTCCCCACCTAAGTGCTAGTGCAAGACAAGTGAAGCTAGTATGATTTCCTGTTTGAGTGCTTTGAGTGAGGCTTGAGATTAGAAATAAGTGTATTTTGAGCTTGGGATGGCTGTAGATGATTGCATGTAAAATTAGGGAAAAATAGGGATTAATAACCTTGATTGTGCACAATTTGTTTTGAGTTAATTTGTGTTATCAACATTTGATTTTCATCTAGTGAGTAAAGGGCTAAAATTCATGTATATATACTATTATAGTGCTTGTGTGGGTCTTAAAAGAGGTCTAGGTTGACCCTAGGTGGTGGTTGATTTGAAAATCTATCCGCTAGTGATAAAAAGTAGGAAGAGGATAATAGCACCCAAACGAGGACACTATCATCTTTGGTGTTAATGTCGAAGTTATGGTGCTAGTGTCCAAGTGGTAGAACCTGAGGTACTAGGGAATAAGATGCTGAAGTGAGGGTTTGGGAGTGCTTTATAGATGTTTAGGCACTAGTGTCCTAGTTTGGGTGCTAGTGTCCAGGTGGAAAAACCTAAGGCATTTAGGGCCTAAGATGCTAAAGTGAGGGTCTAGGATTACTTTATAGATGTTTAGGGACATGTCTGGACTCAATGAAGGCTAGATAAGTGTCTAAATAGGCTCTGAGATGGGTCTAGGGCTAAGCTGTGGATAGGTGGTCTCAAGGAACACTACTAATATTCAAGTGACATTTTTAAATGACTACATTTGTCCCCCCTTTATTCTATAAATGCAAACAAGCAAAATGACTAGGATAAAGGAAAAATAAGCATACCTGGACTTACTTGTGAGGTCAAGTCCATGAATTTAGATCCAAGTATGTGAAACATGTTTCATTATGTGTCATGTAAATGAAAAGTGCATATATTAGTCCTTATGTAAGAGATATCAAAAGAAAAGATAAAAATGAGTAAAGAGATAAGAGAGAGGAAAGGAATGAATACACCTCACAAGGTATGTGAACCAATCCATAAACATGGTGACATCCTCTGTGTGTGTGTATAAATAGTGATCAATCAGTGAATAACTTGGATTGAGCTGATAGCTTGCTCAATCCCTATGTGTGGATGAATCAAGAACTCAATCTAATTTTGAATCCATCATTGCCCACCCCTGTTCAGTGGATCATGCCCTATGAATAGCTTGGATTGGATTGATGGCTTATCCAACCCTATCATGTAGGTGGCTCAAGAACTCAATTAGACTATTAATCCATCATTACCTACCCATGTGTAGCAGATGCATCTGAAACTAAAACTGTGTGATGTAACTAAAATTGTATATGATGGCTCTAGGCCATTTGGGAATCTAAGATGGTTCTGGGCTACTCAAGATTGTAAAATGGCTTTGGGCCACTAGAGAATGTCAATCACTATAGATAGAGTAAGGCATCAAATCTAGATTGTGCTAGGGTGAATGGTGTCTAGATTAAGAACATAGAGAATGAAAGTAAGTTTGCCATTCCATTTGATCAACTAGAGCAAAAGTGAGCATATGGAAATAATGTGTCATGTACATGCCCCCAAATCTGATATCTGTGCACATAGATTTTGGATTGAGTTGTAATAATCTATATTTAAGTATATGCAATTGAAATGAGAATGATCATGTCACACATGATACCTCCAATCTGAGAAACTAGTATGAATCTATGCAAAAGTGAGCAAAAACTAGTAATCTGTAATTAAACTTGTGCAAACTTGAACTATACCTATTGTAATTTTCTAAAAATTATAGAATTTTACTGAAATTGAGGCTATTGAATAGTAGCACCATATCTGCACAATAATGATGGTGGTGTTAGTGTCCCACTTTGGGCACTAATGTCCAACTGTACTGATTTCTATCCAATTGAAATTGGTTTCTATGTGACTATTTCTCATTGTATTTTTTTGAAACTAATTTTTATATTTTGTGCATGCATGCTAAAAACTATACTCTAGGTTCATTTAGATCACCTTATCTCTATGATAAACCTCTATGAATGCCCCCTCTTTTGAGGGGAGTTGTTTAACCTATGCAATAATTTTACTCAATAAAAAGCTTTGCATGAAATGTGTTAGTTGGAGCATATATGATATCTGTGTAATAAACCACTATAATGTGCATACATGACATTGGAATGTAAGATAATCTGAATATAAGTTTATAATGTACGATGTATGTTATATCTAGCAATCACAAGGCTGTCAAGATGGATATAACAATGTATATGAATAACAAAATTGAGTAACTACCTAGGGGGATGGGGCATGATGTCTATCAAGGCACCCATAGAGGAAGGGGAGATTCATGAGGTCCCTCATGGAATCTAAAATTGGAGTGTGCAACAAGCAAGTGACAAGTATCATGGCCATGACACATACATACAAAACACACGAGGCACACAAAGTAGGCCAAGGGGTCACAATACAAGGGACATGGGCACATGTCACTATATCTTAGAAATCAAGACATACAAGAACATGTTCAAATGTCTACATACATAAACATCAAGTAGGTTGGCATAGAGCCACATGGAAGGATAGGTTCAAATGTCCTCATAGACAATCAAGAAGGCACACACAAGGACATGGGAAAATGTCAAAAGCATACATACAGTGAAAGGAAGTGGTGTGAAGCCATCGAGTAATGGCATATTCAAATACCCTTGAAAAGATGTAAAAACATAAAGACAAAAACAAGTCTAAATTTAGAAAGTTAGAAATGAAAGTGTGCATGAACATGTGGTACAAATCTGTATAAGATCAAATATGTACATAAGCTGAGTCTAGAGTAGTAGCAGTTGCTAATGAATCTAAGTATTGTAAGATGATCAATATTAAGATATAACAATGCTAAATCTATGATGTAAAGTATAGAAATATGTAACTTGACAATCAAAACTATGTATAAGATGTCCCCAAATGGGTGAATGTGTCATATGATAAACATGTGTATTTGTGTATATGCCCCTAGTGGGTAGATAGTAGTAAATTTGGATTTGTGTGGTGGACCCAAGTCCTGTAAATATGTGCAAACACTCAAAGAGAACAAGTGAAGCATGTATGTATGATAAAAACTGATTATACTAAGATATATAGCATATGTAGTGCCTAGTAAATATAATAAAGGTAAACATGGTAATGCATACAATCTATAATTTATATTTTTTTGAGTAAATATTTGAATGTTTTTTTATTTTGACATATTATATTGTTTTTGTATTTTCCTAGATACAAGCTCTGTACAAGCAACATGAAAATGAAACTATATACAAGGATCAAGAAATAAGGAAATTATGTATAATTAGGGAGGAAAATACTAACTGATGAGTCTCACAAGAGACTCATTATCAAGGTGTTTTATGTCAAATAAAGGGATAATAATCATGTGTGTTGTGTGAAAATGTAACTGAGATCCCAGAACCTACTATACTAAGTGATCGATAGTTGATACCACTTGTGGAGTGATGTTAGGAATATGTGAAGCTAACTAGGGTGTCCTGTGAACTGTAGGGATTTTAGGGACCCATCTGGTAGAAGATGTTGTAACTGGCATGGGTGTCCTGTGCTGAAAACCCTAGGAACTCAATAACACTGGTCTCAGAATGAAATGGGTAGAGAAAGGCTCTCTATAATCTGCAACATATCTCTGGTGTAGGGATCTCTCTAATAAGGGTATACATGGGAGAATATGCACATGTGGTAACACTGAAGGATTATACCTAACCTACACTGGTGGCTCAACTTAAATATGTGGTGTATTGATGAAAACTATGCTACATTAAACTATAACCCCCTAAATAACATATATACACTTGAGGCATATGTGCATGAAGGATGGAATGTTTCAAATCTATTGTATCCATGGCATTCCCAATAACATGTCAAATGTGATTGCACTAGGAACTACTAAGAATTTAGTGGCCTCATGTGCTAGTCCAACCTATAATGGAAGTACAATCTCCCCAATGGAGTTCTAAACATAGCCAATAAGACCACAAATAATTATGTTGATCGGAGAAATGTCTTGATTTGAATAATCTAAATGCTATAGGAGTGTGATAATGCACATGCTAGTACTTGATCCATTTTCAACCATAACACTTTTAATATGATGATGATCAAATTAGGCTCGTACAAAGAGTGCATACAAATATGAATCATTATCGACAATCTCCTACTCTAAGAAATTGATGAGTGGTCTAGATAACATTATGGTATGATACACACTAATGATATTATTTAGAGGGTGTGCATTTTTTGTAGTAGTGTAATAGGATGTCAGTGGTGGATGTGTTTGATCTATATAGTGAACACCTAAAGTGCCTCTTACCTCATTAGATGTATGTTTTGGAAATGGATCCAAAAATATTTTCATTGCCTTAGCTTCCATTTGTTGAAATTTATGATATTGGCCTCTATCTGATCTTGTCTTATGTCTCAAGTTCATGCATTTGTTTTTAGTATGGTCTAGTGCCCTATGATATTTTCAAAATGCATTAGAATCATAGTTATTTGGAAGAGTCCTAGTTGTATCAACATCTTTGATGGGAGATATATGACATTACATTCCAAGAGATTCTATAAAACACGTGCCAGTGGCTCTGGGATATTTGTGAAAACTCTCTGTGGAAGAGTTGATAAAACTAAGTGAGGAGGTGGCTTTAAAGCTATGTTAATTGTGGCCTTTTGATCACTCTTGTTTTCAGTGGCCCTTACTTTGTATAGAGGATTATTATAAATCTTAGTACTTGAATCTAATCCACTTGTGTATTTTAATTTTCCCATAGAGAGAAGCTTGACTTCCCTTTCTTTCACTATGTGGCATAAATATATGAATGTTGGAAACTTCTTGAACAAGATAGCTTCATGCAATGCTAGTAGTAAACTATATTTGAATATGTCTTAGAGCTCTTTATCTGCCATGGGGCTAGTCATATTTTACAATATAATTTTATATTGTAAGACATATTTTTCTGTAGGCTCATTGGATTTTTGTTAAAGTTGTACCCCTTAAGCATATGAGATCTTATCACTGATGTTGATTAAAAAGTGTGCCAAAAACATATCTACCAACATATTGAATACAGTGATGGACTGATTTGGAAGATCATAAAACCATTATAAGGCACAGTTCTTTAGACTACATGGGAACAACTTAGTAAGGAGCCAATCATTGGACACATAGTCCAAACATGTTGCATGGAAAACTCATAGATGGTGCTCTAGGTCACCCTTACCATCATACAAAGTAACCTTAGGTGCCAAAAATTCAAACGGCCAAGGGGTTGTTGCTATGTGATGTGTCAAAGGTGTATGTAAAAGAACATGAAAATCCAAGGCATGTGATGGCCTAGTAGTACCCTACTCAATATGCAACACCTTAACCTGCAGAGAATGAATCTCATGTATAAGGTATTAGAAACTAGAGAGGAGGAACTAGCCATAGGAGGTGTTTCCATTTTTAAGGGTTGTCGAGTTAAAATGGGTTGTTGTACAAGCTAAGTTACCCCCAAAGTAGGTGTAATAATATTGTTATCTGGGGGAGTAGAAGATTGACCATTATTTGAGTTGTTCTTTATTTTCATTATGGCTTGCAGAATCTATGCATGATCATGGGGTTATTCCCAAAGTCTATCTCTAAATGTCTATAAAATCTCATCCTTATTGAAAATAAGATTTTCATTATTAAGGTGGGGGGAGAGTGTCCCGATTCACATATTGTGTATTATTTTGATCTTGATTATATTACTCATCTTTAGATGCATTATCATTGAATTCCACATAATCAGGGTGTGAAGGATTGATGATAGGGGTTATAACTGGTCCTTTGTACATGGTATAAATTTGAACATAAGGAATTCAAGTATGTTCAATAGGATTACCACTAAGCCTAACACTTATTCGTAAGGGAAGAGATGAATTTTTTAGATGGCATATAACAAACAAAGAGAAAGAGGGCTACTAAAATAGAATGTATGAAATCTAAAAAGCCTAACACAACCAATGAAAATAGGAAAAATAAGGATACAAACCCTAGTATCATATAAGTATAGGGTTTGAGTAGTATGTTGGGTTCAACAAATGATTTAACTTTTTAAGGTTATGAAGTTTAAGCCCTAAGTTATTTAAGGCGCTGAGTACAGTAAATCAAGGTATAAAATATGCAATAAATATAACCACTAATTTGTAATTGAATTAACCTTGTTTGACCTTTATAAAAATAAAAATAAATGATGGAAATAAGTACTTAGCTGAAAACTGACTAAGATGGAGGATCTGGAGGCTACAAACCAAGAGAGGAGCTAATTTGAGTATCACAAACAAGATCAAAGTGTAAAAACCCTTCTTAGACAATAACACCTTAACTGGATAGTAGTGCTAATGAAAGTAGTGTCCTCCTTTTGGTGCTAGTGTTCCCTATGCATAATTGTTTTGATATTCTAGGTGCACCTGTGTTAGAGTTTGCCAAGCTTGCTCCTGCACACATAAGTTTTAATTCCATATTGGTGACATGTTTTGATTAATTTTTCATGTAAGCCCTAGACCTCCACATTTTAAAAGCATTTGATTGGCACAAGTAGCAAAGTGTGATAATAGTGGGGTGGGATGGACATCCTCAACACCCTATTGTGATGAGAGTTGCCAACATACCAATACTCTAAGGAGGGATTAAGCTTGATGTTGTTCTCCCCACCTAAGTGATGGTTTAAGTGAAAGTGAAGCTATTATGAATGTCAATTTGAGTGCTTTGACTGAGGCTTGAGACTATAAATCTATGTATTCTAATCTTGGGATGGCTGTAGATGACTGTATGTAGAAGTATGGCAAAATAGGGATTAATAACCTTTATTGTACACAACTTGTTTTGAGTTAATTTGTGTTATTTGCATCTAATTTATGTCTAGTGAATAAAGGGATAAAATTCATGTATATATATTATTCTAGTGCTTGTGTGAGTCTTAAAAGAGGTCTATGTCGACCCTAGGTGGTTATTGATTTAAAAACATATCCATTAGTGATAAAAGGTGGGAAAAGGACAATAATGCCCAGACTGGGACACTAACACCATTGACATTACTATCAAAATTATGGTGCTAGTGTCCAGGGGAAAAAACCTGTGGCACTAAGGCCCAAGATGCTAGAGTGAGGGTCTGAGACTAATTTATAGATGTTTAGGGATACATTTGGCCTGCACAATGACTAATTTCAAATTGAATTCCCTTACCCACTCTTGATGTAACAGTCACCTTGAGGGAGACACTACCTCTCTTTCTCACCCTTTTGATTCATATGTTACTATGTCCATGGATGAAAATGTTTGTTGTAGGCACGCTGAGGAGATAATGGTTTCCCATTCAAAACAGATGCATTCCTTGCTCATTCTATCCCTCAACAAAATGATGGTGGCTCTTGTTTTGCCTTCAAAAAAATATCAAGTTTATTCAGTGGTTTTTTGGGTCAGAGCAGGTGGATTCCTCATGCTCAGGACCTGAGGTAGGGTTTTGGATGTAGATCCTAAACACTTCCTCCCCATGTGCTCTTTCCTACACTGCTACTATGGTAGCATCCCTCCCTAGCATCTCCGTAGATATTAAGTCTGAGTCTAGATGGGTATTTTTTAATTATAGAAATGATGACAATCCTCACCATGACTACATGGATTTATGCAAGGCTCATCTTCCTTATTTGTATGCTCCTACCATGGTATGCTATCCAAAATTCAATAAATCTCCCTTACCTGGAATGTCAGATGATGGTGACCTACAACCCAAGGCTTCAAATCCACCTTCTGCTCCTCCTTCTCTTCATTTGGATATGCCCTAGTTATTTATTCAAACAAAGCTCTTGAATTGGCCATCTTTGACTCATCCATTATGGATATGGAGGTAGATTCGGGCCGCAAAATACATCTTTATCCACAAAATACATCAAGGAATCAAAAAGTTAGTGGTGGGAAAATATCAAGACTTGGATGGTTTGCAAGTGGAATTTTTAATGGGTTTGGAAGATCTTGCACCACACATAAAAAAGATATTCAACACGGTTATTCAGCATGGCTTTCCAAAAAATTGGAAAACTAGCATGGTCATCCCCCTTCACAAAAGTGGTGATGTCAACAATCCATAAAACTACCATATTATTATGATTAATCCTCTTTTTTGTAAACTTTTTAGTAGCATGGTTGAATGTATAATTAGCATTTGGGTTAAAAAGGAAGGTAAGAGGGTGAAAGGGAAGGCAGGTTTTAGACCAAAACACTCTACTATTGATCATTGCATCACCTTTAGGCATTTAATTGAAAAGGTTTGGGACAAGCAGGGGGAAGAGGACTATTATTGCTTTGTTGATTTGAAAAAGGAATTTGACACAGTGCCTAGAAGAAAACTCTAGGATAAAATGGAAAAATTGGATATACCAAAAAATATAGGGCATCAGTTCATAGGCTCTATGATAAAGTTTGAGCCAAAATCAGAGCAAAGGGTGGTCTATCTAAGTGCTTTGGGAGTGACATCAGGGTCAAGAAGGGGTGACCACTATCCCCCACTTTGTTTGGACTGTATATTGACAAGTTAGAGGAGTAAATTTAAAATTTTAGTGGGGACGGGATTCAACTGGCCTCCTATGTGGTAAAATTATTGATCTATGTAGATGACCTTATCCTAATGGCTAAAATAGAACATGGTTTTCAGGAATATTTGAGAGCTCTAGAATTATTCTTTCAAGAGGTGGGAATGTAGGTGAACATTAGCAAGACCAAAGTCATGATTTTTTCCTTAAGAAGAAAAAAGAGACAATTAAATTTTGAGTTTGAAGGTGACCCCCTGCAAGTGGTAAATGAATACAAGTACTTGGACCTTGACTTCCATAGTAATCTTAGTTGGGAGGCTTGTAGATAGAGAAGGATATAAGGGGGGTGGAAAGCCTTATACATGATCCAAAATAGATGTAGATCAGTTGAACTATGGGATTGGAAAACCAAGATGACTCTTTTTGGGTTGCTCGTTATCCTGGTAGTGTTATATGGTTGTGAAGTTTGGGGAAGCAACACATTAGTGGTGAAATGGAGATAAATAGAAAGGTTATAAAAACATTTAATCACAAGTAGTTTCAAAATAAAAGCCATCGTACTGTATGAGATCATGCTAGATGAGGCTGGGACCTTTCCAATGGAAGCAACGACATTGGTCTGGCTATTAGGTTACCTGAAGAAAGTGAAAAACATGGAAGGATGTCGTTGGCCAAAAATAGTAGTGGAGAAAAAGCTGAATAAGAGGAAGAGCACATGAATGAAGTAAAATGACAAATGGATGGAAAAATGGGACATTGACATGCAATACTGTCCTAACACCAATGTAGAAATCAAAAGATATGTGCGAGAAAAAGTCAAAACAACCATGTGGACAAAAAAATTGGGACGTAAAAGAGAATAGGAGAGAGATAAAGTGGAAAGCTAAAATGTTAATTTCCTATTTGAGAACCAGTTCACACCATCTTAGATGCGAAATAAGGAGATGGAAATCACCCAATGAGGAATGATCATAGAGGGTTTCTTAGTTTTACAAGTCTAGATTGGTGGAAATAGAATGACATTACATCATGGAATGTATAAAATATGAGGACATTCTACGTATTTATGTTGATATCCTACAAAGTGAATCACTTACAACTTTGTTTGAAGAGGAAAAGATAGAAAAAACAACATACTACTTGACTAGAATTCATAACAGAAGATCCAAGCTTAACAAAGAAATCCTAGAAAGGCAAAAGTAGTAGTGTGGGGTAGTTTGTTGGAATCTTGTCAGCTGGTTTTGCTTTTAGGTCTTATAGGCTGATTGGCCTCATGGACATTATTAAAAACTTTCATTCATTCACTGTTTGTCATATGTGTGGGATCTCATCCTTTTGTTGAGGAGCTTTCTTAATGGGAATTATCTTCTTGGAGATGTATTACTGCCCCTTTCTTCTCTAAGATTGACTCGGGGGTTTTTCAATTTATCTTTCAGATCCCTGAACACAAAGACTTAGGTGTAAGGGAGTCCTTAAAGTCTTCTTTGAAAAATAATGCATTTTGATCTATCAGGCTTATGCCTAATCTTTGTAAGCCAATTGGGGATTTTGAAACTTACCGGTATAAATCAAACTTTATGATGATGAAAACATCTTTGACATGTACTATAGATCACAAATAATAATAATAAAAACTTAGATCCTTTAATGACCAAAGATATAACCAAATTTTAAGGTTGCTCATTTTAGCCTTGTCTTAGGCCTAATTCTAGTTAGCAAGCCCTTTGACATGAACAATTATGTTCTTTATGGTAATCAAAACTAACCACCACTTAATTCATCTTCTTCACACCCTCTATATTTTTTGTACAAAATTTTAGGTGATTTGAATCATGCCCTTTGACATGAACAATTGTGTTTTTTATGGTATTAAAAACTAACCACCACTTAGTTCATCTTCTTCACACCCTCTACATTTTGTGTACAAAATTTTAGGTGATTTGAATCAATAGATAGAGAAAATTGAGTTTCCAGATGTTGTAAACCCTATTTTCTTGACTCTTACAATCCTGTTAAACATAGTCCTTTATAAATTATCATACAAGTACTTATAAACTCCTAAACCAAATTAAATTTTTGGTAAACATCCTCTATCAACTATTCACCAAGTTTCAAGATTTTCAATACGTAAATCTCAAGAAAAATAAGTTTTCCTTTCTAAAACCATGTTTTAGGGTTTTATAGTCTATAACTTACCCAGGAGCAATAAATTGAGGATAATTTAGTTCTAAAGGTTTTAAAATATTAATTCCACTTATATTTTAACCTATATGATGTCCCTTAACCCTTATAACTATTTTACAGGCTCAATACTCATAAACAAATGTGAAACTTTCTTGTTCTACCTAACTGTATTCAGAGTACCATGTTTCCAAACCCTGCAAACTAAGAAATTATTTTTTTCCACTTGAAACAAGAAAAGAAATATCCACCACATGGTCTTACACATTAAATAACATCAAGAGACTAAATTGGAATCAACACAAAGTTATATTATTTAAAGGGATTATAATATAGTATTCAAAACCTGCAAATTTTATAGACTTACACACACAATCCAGAATTGTGCATCCTTATTCCAAACTAAGCTCCTCTCTCCAAACCTTACATTATCCAACTCATATATTTATTATTTGAAGTTCATCCCATGTCCAAACATGTCTTGGGTCTATTTATTATCTCTAAATTCTTTTCAATTATCAAAGCTTAGCTTAGTACATGCTTAATTTAGCCTCCTTGTACGTTGTAAATCATCTTCTTGACCAAAACATGATTAAAAAACATTAAAACTATAGTAAAAAGATTAAAATACATTTACAAATACCATTTGAATCTAATGATCCCTCACTTAAATTTTATTACTTTTATTAATTGCTAATTTTTTTTGAAACTCATTACAAATTTAAATTTTTGAATTTTCTATTTAGGTGGGAAACCTAAAAATGCATCTAAATGATTAATGAAGCCTGGAAAAGGCTCATTATTGATAATATATGACCTCTAATACTACTTAATACCATAAACCAACCCAATTGAACTATGTAAAATATGCACCTACATCAAAATTTGTTTAGTCCCCTGGGCCTTGGTTCTTCCACAACTCTGGTTCTTCTTGTGCCCATGGTCTCCCTTCTTCGATCCTAATGAGATGAAGATCACTTCAACTCCCATTTGGATCAAATTATATAAATTTATGCCTATCTTAAGGAAGGATGAGCTTATAAATAAATTGGTTAATAAAGTGGGTTCTTTCATGAAAATTGATGGGAACTCACTAAATGGCAGATTTATGAGAGTTTGCACCCTTGTCGACATTTCTAGACCTATTTTTCATTCGATGATTTTAACCTCTTATAGAAGCAAGTGGACCTAATTTATCAACTATGAAGGCCTTATGTTCTAGTAATTTCGGTGTAACCTCCTGGATCACAAGGCATCTTCATGCTTCGTAGCAATCCATTCATCTCCCTCTTCTTCCTCTCAGTTGATCTGGATGAAGGAGGGTACTCCTTGAAATGGCTTTAAGTGGCGCAACCATGAGATATTCTACCATGCTTCAAATTTTCCTATGCCTCAATTTCCTAAAGATCCCCCCTCCCCTGTTTGTATAGTTCCATTTGTATATCTTGTCTCTTCCCTTCCATTTCCCCCCCTCACCTACAGGTGCTGAGTTTTTTTGTCTCACCACCTTTGCTAGCTAGTAAAGCCAAGGTTGATGTGGCACTATTGTGAAGAAGAAAGGCAAATGTTTTGAGGTGGAAATATTGAGAATTTAGGTGTGATATTTGGTGTGAAATTGATTTCAATGGATAATGAAGGACCTCCTTTCAAGGCATGAGAGAAGATATGCCTTAGCCTGTGGTTGAGGGTCAAAACACTCTTGTTTAGACATATATTGGTTGGTTTCTACTCTAGGTTCTATTTTTTGTTGTGGTTTGGTAGAAGACTTACATTTTTGGATTTATTTTTGTCTTTAGTTCTTCATTTCCTATTGGCAGAAGATTTATGACTTGTAGCTAATCCTGACTTCTTTAATCGGATTGTGTTCCCTTAGCAGGAGGTGTTTTGTCCATTTTGGTTTGTATTAGTTTTTTCTTGTTCTTTTTTTATTTCCTTTTGGTTGCAGGGATTAGGCCCTTAGATGTGCCCTAGAGTTGGTTCATAGCTCTAGTCAAAAGTGTTCAACTTATATAATAAAAATTGTACATATATAAATAACGATTTAAATTTATTTTGTGCTACATAATTTGAAAATATGATTTATTTTATTTAATATGGTTAAAAGGAGGGTTTTAATAGGACCACTCAACCCAATACAAAGTCAACGAAACATCAATTAGACAAAACATAACTACACCCATAAAAATGAGATTATAACTAGTCGTTTGAAAATGTGACTATTATAACAAGGAATTTAACATATTTTAAACTTTTACATTGACAAGGGAAGCCTAACACTCACCAATACCAACACACAAACTATATATCGACTAATATCAATAAGGGATGTTTGATGTCGACTGACTTTAAAAAGTGAAATTAACCATATATCAACTTTAACAACTAAAAGTCATAGTTAAGCATTTATATAAGAGGAAAATATGTGATTTTAGAAAGGAAATCATATGCAATGAAATTGTTTTAATTATGTCCATGAGATTGAACTGCTCATGGGATTATTGATTACATCGATTTCTTCAACTATTCAAAGATTTTTAAAACCTGAGATATCTTTTAAAACACTCCACCATCTTTTGCTGAATTGAATTAACATTTTCTCCAATATTTTTAACCTTTTTTTCAAATATATTTACCATACAACCAACTCTTAAATTTTTCATATATTTAACTCATATATCCATATATACTTATGAAACAAATATATGAAATAATTTATACATTTCAACAATAATTGACACATAATTTTTAACCTGTTAATATAACAAATTGACATTAAGAAACATCCATAATTGAGAATTTAATATTGTGTAATCTACTTAAAGTTTAATTAACGTGCACTTATGATAATGCCACCAAATTGTCAAATTATCTCTATGATACTTTAAGGAAAGTTACAAATGCAAAATTGGGAAAACTATTGTGGGAAGATTAAAAACTATTTAAAGCTTTAAAATACGCAACTTTATGAATCCAAAAAGTCCCACCAAAATATCTCAATTAAATAGTTAGTTTTTCCAATTTCATTGAAAACAACTCTAGATTAATTTGTATAAGAGCTATCCTTCATCTGGGTTTGAAGTCTTAGTAAGTTCAAACAAAAAATATTTTAAACTTACAATTTGACGTTTTTAAATTTTAAGCTTGCACCGACTACAAAGGAATTTTAATAAATTATTGATGATAATCAATAGCTAAATTTTAATGCTTAAAAGTTTAAGAGTATTTTTTTTGGGGTTGAATTGTGAATATTTTGATTCAAAATTTTGACTTGTATTTGAGATTTAATAATTTTGTTAATATTTAAAAAAATATATAAATTCATAAAATAAATTGAAATAAAAAAAATGAAATGAATGTAGAGAATATTTAACTTAGAATCATAAGTATTTTTTAATTTTACTTTACCAAATAAGAGTACAATGTTTATAGATTAATCATCAATGCATGATGCAATAAAAAATCATCTTTAACTTTTACTCTGCTTCAATGTAGGAGTGGAAGGTACATATTTCTCCTTTGGAACATCATATATAAGCATATTGTCCATATCCTCACAAAATTCTCTTGATGCCTTTGCTTCACCTACCACTATTGCTTCTTTTGTTTCTCTCTCTAAATTTGTGACCTCCTCGGTAAACATGGGATCCTATTGCACATCCTTAGACTCAACAATTCAATTTCTGTATGGATCAATATCATCCAAGTCAATTACTTATTGATTATGTTGCCCTTCCACTTGTCTCACATGAAGACAAAGATTGTACTGCACGAAGATAAGGTCATTGAGGCATTGTATTGTTAGCTTATTGCACTTTTTTGTGTGAATGGCTTCAAACATGTTCCAATTTTGTTCACACGTAGAAGCACTATATGGTGGGAGAAAACGTAGATAGATAGATTTTAAAGATTTGGTGTTCTTACACCATAATCTTCCCACCACAAATCTACAAATAGGAGATTTATAACTATGTAAGTCAACCAGGCATACATTTATAACAAAATAAGAACACTACAATAAAATGTCTCAATTTAAATTTTTATTTCCCTAGTTGATGGATCATTCTCATTCAAATGCATAGAGGTGAGAAAAATAACCTCCCCTTTACAATCTTGTAAATATGCAACTCATCGATAATTGTGTCTCTCATGGCTTCATTATGAATCATCCTCTCTATGCATGTGTTTAAGCCATCCATGACCCCCTCATCAGCTCTCAATGAATCCACATAGAAAACCTTGAGGTTTAAGTGGTAGGCCACTACATGTATATAATGGTGAAGTTGCTTATTCCATCTACGATCAATTAAGCACCAAATGGGCTCATATATATATATATATATATATATATATATATATATATATATATTATTTTTATCTATAATAATATGTTATGGTCTCATACAAATTTTCCATTGTATTTTTTTCTCCATCCACCAATCATAGGACACTAACTAGAGGCTCTGACACCTAAAAAAATATATAATTTTAAAATTAAAATTAATAGAAATTTTGGCTAATTATTTTATAAAAAGTAAATGATAAATAAAAAATAGTTAAGTCTAAAGTTACTTTGATGACCTCATATGTGGTCTTTGCAAACATATCATCAAAAACAATCATCATGACCCTTTCCCCTTTAGTGTTTCTACTATAGGGAGACTTCAACCACCATGTGCTCACAAACATCTACTTAATAGATGTTAGTGACGCTACAATGTTTTACAATGTGATGAAGTTTATGGTGAATTGTGTGGCTCTTAGTCACACAAGATCCTTTTCGTTGGTCTGCTCTCTCATCTAGCTTAGTACCCAGGGATGATTGCAGATGCATTTTGTGATGTTTCTCATCTCTTCAACCACATTTTCATCCATGTCATATTTATTATGTCTTCAAGTAGGAGATCAATGCAATGCATTGAGCGTGGGATCCAAAAAAATGAAGGGTGTCTCTCCTCAATAAGTCTCCCTATTGCTACATACATTGTTGTATTTTTGGTCACAACTTAGAGAAATTTCTCCACACCGACCTTAATAACCACCTCATCCACCTTATCACATAAAGTGTTTGCATTTTACACTTTTTTGGAGGCATTTATTGACTTCAATAACACCAAATATCCTCTATAAGCCAATAGAAAGGTAATCAAGGTCTGGTTCCTTCCATCCATCCACACATCAAATAAAATGATGCAACCCTTTTTGTCTCATATTATTATTTGATCATCTACAATAATTTATGTATTTTTAATGGTGTCCTCCAACATTGGGCCTCTCAAATCATGAAGAATAGGCTCTTTGCACCCCTTCTTAATAACGGTCAGAAGAGTTACCAAATTATTTGAGTATAATCTTTTCACCACATTGAATGGGATGTTGTTATAGTATCAAAAGTTTACCAAAACCAACCTTGATTTATTATGTAATTCCTTATTTCAAACGATACCTTTGAGTGAAGGTTGTGCCCTAGGTGTATTTTGAATAACAAAAAATCCTTATGAAGTTGAATTTGAATTGTCTCCACTAGGTGAGCCTTGTCCCTGAATAACCCTTTGGGTAATATAAGAGCTAAAGACTCCTAACTCATCATAATAAATTATTGTTTCCACCATATTCATCATAGATGCAAGTCCTTAAACATCCCTATTTCCCCCCCTCATATGCAGCTAAGACAACAACCATCTCTCTTTGAGCCTCAAGGGGCATTATGCCCATAGCTGCACATTATTACCTAGAATCCATATTATGTGGTATTTGAGGTGATTGATACCTATAGTCATCTAAATTATGTAATAATTGTATATGGTGGGGTTTTTATCTGGGATATCATAGTAATGTTTCCATGTTGGGTCACCATACTTTCTATGCTTATGGGAGCTATATGCCATTTTTGAAGTTGAAAACTTGAAACCCATAAAACAAATGTAAAAAATTTAAAACATTAGGTTTTATTAGCTATAATAGTCCAATAAGTAGGAAGAAAATGTGGGATTAAAAAAAAATAAAAAAGCCCTAGACACACTTAATTCTAAAATATGTACTTCAAACTTCAAACCATTCAAAATTTTTGGGTCTTTCTTGTATGTTGTTGCTTTCCTTTCTCAACTACCATAAGGTTTAAATGGGAGTGGTGAAAGCAATGTTATCAATGCAACTTATTGGTAAATGATGTTACCTCACCTTTGAGTTATATTTTAGTTTCTAAAATTGAGATTTCATTAATGTATTATCACTTACTTGACACTCAAAATTGATGTCCAAAAATAATGGCATAAACTTACTTGACGCTACTATGTCAGGTTCACGAATGATATCATTTGTTCAATGATAACCTACTATTTTCTTTAACAATGATACATAGACGTAAGGTAGAAATAGATTTAGAGTAATTTATAACAATGTATGTCTCAAAACTCATCATTTATAATAACAATGATCAAACATGTATGAATCATGTATCAAAACCCATGGTTTATAACAATTTATGAACCTTGTATCAAAATTGTACCAATGATATAGAGAAGTTTATAATAATAGTAGAGCTGAAAATGATGATGTAAAAAATTGTAAATAATATTTTTTTCACCACTTTTCATTATGTTTGCATGATTGTTGGATCAGGTACGAGTCAAGGCCTGCTAACCACAAATTCTTATCAAGTAACCACATTTAGTTACTTGCTAATAACCATAATTATTAGGGCTTTATCCAACCTATGATAAGTTGGGAAGAAACCTATTTACTTAATTTTTTCCAACTACACGCGGCTACCTACAAGTTTTGATACAGAGGTGTAAAGTATCGTTGTCAAAATTAAAACTTGAATTATTATCATTGGAAGCATCCCAAAATTTAGTAGAGCATAACCCAATGAATAAAATTGCACAATATCTACATAATGCTAATGTGAAAGCATACTTAAACTGGGAAAATAATCACATGACACATTTTGTATCACCAAACATTTGTCAAAAACCTCCTCTATAGTATAAAAATTATAAACATTACCAACCATAACATAATAGTCAATTTTATACATAAAAAATAACTAGATACACCTCAAAACAATATTTAAAGACATAAAATATGATAAAACTTAAAAAAGAAACACACTTTTGTCCTGGGTTGATTAGTGTATGACATATTATGACATCTAAAACTATTGATTAAAAGAAACCAAAAATTAGAAAATATGCATAAATCATGGAAATGGATTGCAAGTGATTTTAAAATTCCATCTAAGCTTTGAACTAGTTTTTATGGCAAATTGTTGTTTGAGCATTGTGGTTCAATGGTTGATTGGAAATGAAAAATTATACTACCATTGTCAGGGTACAGGGTGGATTCACATAAAGTGGATCCATAATAAATATGACATCCAAAGTATGTGCAACAACACACTCAGGGTCAATTTCTTGTTTGTATCCCATAAGTGAGTTAAGCCACCAACCCTCATTTAATCAATATAAAAAATAAAAAATATGAAAAATTATTGAATCCAAAAAAATATAATTTCATATTTACAAATCTTTAATATTGATTTTATTCTCAAAAAAAGAATTTAGAATTAGAGGATAATGTTGGACATTATTGGGTATTTCATGCCAAAGCTCCAAGTTCATATAACTAGGGATGTTAAACATTGAAGTTGGGTACACTAGACCCCATCCAATTCTAGGTGTGGCTTAATCCAATATATAGGTTAAATCCCAGATGAATTTGATGGAAGAAATGCTCCCAAGGCATGACATCTTAGTCAAATTTTACCCTATAGGTAAAATTAACAAATCAAAAAGAAAATTTTAAATATATTCATGTTGTACCACACCCAAACCTTTGTTGATATTCAAAATCTAAGGCATTTCCTAATTTTAGTCATATGTGCACACATTATTATAATTTTATTTATTTTTTTGTACTTGGATTTTTTAAGAGTTAACAAGAATTCTCTATATTGTTAATACACTAAAATTCTAGCTTCCTACTTCCTACCCCAGAGGCATATGCCTACCTACTTGATTCCTAATTTGATTATATGCTAACCCTTAAAAATTAACTAATTTTCTCAACTAACTCATAGTGGAGATTGGATCATATTTATTAAGGTATGGGTTTGTGGTGATGGTTCGATATCCTTGATTTGGCTACCAATACATTTTATATGAATTATACATATATATTTGAATTATAATTTATGTTGTATATTGTTAATGCATTAATATTCTACATAAGCAAAAGATGATTGCAATGTATTCATTGATTAAGAAGGAGTGGGGTTATAGTTCAATGTTTCTCTTTGGGTGACATTTATAGTTCTTCATTCTGAAGCTCTCTAGCTCACTATGATATGCTTATTGAATGCAGGTGTTTGTAATCAACTAATCCAAGAATTTTTGGATTGTAGGCTTACTAATGATAAGCCACTCTAGGACATTTATGGTATCTCTACCGTGGAAGCTTGTTTATAAGATTACAAATTTGAATTTTCACCTTTTGAAGTGTGTTTGTTATAAAATCTACACTATCAAGAAAATAACATAGCACAATAGAACATAAGAGAATAATAATTTTATTGCATAAATAGGACCTGTCATTGTTGGAATACTCATCTTTAGTAAGTACATTGATAGGGTATCTAATGTTAGATGTCTTAATAATAAATGTGTTTATGTTTACTTAATCAAATAAGTATAAAATCCAAGGTATCCTATACTCAATAATTCATTTATCCATGGTTTTTGTGGTTTATAATAGTATGTAGATTTTATAAATTATTAAAATTTTCTCTTTAGTATTTTATTAGATGGGTATATAATTAATAAATGGTTAATTCTAAGTGTAATAATGTTTGTGTTTAATATCATTTAATCAATAAAATATATTATTAGCTAGGATAGTTTGTATGCCATCAAAATACTCTAAGTCAAGTTAAATATTTGTAAAGGACCCATTAATGGGGGAACTCGACATCTTAGAATTGATTTTTTTCACATTGCGGGGGAGGAATATAAAAATAAAAATAATGTTAAAATTATCTAGATAAAGTTAAGGGTAACTTCCAGTGGCAGTGATAGCGGCGGTTACCTATGATGTTTGTGATTAAGTGGTAGCTGTCAACAAGAGAGGCTACAAAAAAAGACAATTAAGATTTAATCTTCAGATAGTTTATTTTTCATGTTTTTGTGTGGTGTGTGAAAAATAAATTAATGATATCAGTGTTTTCCCATGCTGTGAAATATTTTATGAATCCTAAAACTTGAAGATAGGAAGATATCTAGTGTAGATGAAGCTTAGTATGGATTGTTGTCCATATAATTCAAGAGTTTGTAAATTCAAGAGTTTATGGAGGTGGAATCTACAAACTAGAGAATTTAGCTTGGGACCTACACCTTTACGAGGCTTACAAGGTAGTTTGATGGATCTTTACTTGGTCCAAGAACTATTTTTAGAGAGAAGCTTCTATAGAATATGTTTCCCTATCCCCATGTCTACAATAAGGGGGAATTTTTGAATAATTATGTTTAGTATTTACATTTTTATTATTGGTGATGAGTTTTAGATTCTTGTATTTAGTTTGATGTTTTAAAAATACACTGATATAATAATAAGTGAATATATTGTCCATCCATAAACATATCATCCAAATCCTTACCAAATCCTTGCAATGTCTCTACTTCCCCTATCACTATCACTTCTTTTGCATCCCTCTCCAAATTTGTGATCTCCTCCTTGGTAAACATGGGCTCCTATTGCACATCCTCAGACTCAATAATCTTGTTTGTATATGGATCAATATAATGCAACTTAATTGCCTCGTGACTATCTTTCCCTTCCACTTGTCTTACATGAAGATGAATATTGTAGCACAAAAAGACACAATGAAGATTATACCATACAAAGACAAGATTATATTGTTAGGCTATTTGGATTCTTTATGTGAATGGCATCAAACATGCTCCAATTTCATTCACACCTAGAATCACTACATCATTGGGATAAAATGTAAATATCTATCTTTTAAAAAGTTGGGGTTCTTGCACCATAATCTTCCCACCACAAATTTGCTAATAGGACATTTATAACTATGTAATTTAACTAGGCATGCATTTATAAATAAATAACAACACTATAATCAAATGATTCAATTTGATTTTTTCCCCTAAGTCATGGGTCGTTTTGCTTCAAATGTATAGAGGTGATCAAAAGATCCTTCCGTTTGCATGCTTGTAAATCCAAAACTCATCAACAATTCTGTCTCTCATGGATTTATTAGGGATCATTTTCTCTATGCATGTGTTTAGGCCATCCATGACCTCCTTATCAACCCTAAATGATCTTGGGGTTCAAGTAGTAGGTTATTACATGTATATATTGGTGGAGCTACTTGTTCCATCTATGATCAATTAGTTTCCAAATGGGCTCATATATATTTTATTTATTTTTCATGTAGTAATTTGTTATGACCTCAATGGCCTCATACAAATACCCTATTTGATTTTTTTCCATCCACCAACCATAGAACCCTAACTAGAGGATCTAACACCTAAAATGAAATTATGTATAATTTAAAAAAATTAAGAGACATTTGAGCAAAAAAATGATAAATAAAAAATAATCTAG
Organism: Torreya grandis; assembly: GCA_037957365.1. Taxonomy (NCBI): domain Eukaryota; kingdom Viridiplantae; phylum Streptophyta; class Pinopsida; order Cupressales; family Taxaceae; genus Torreya; species Torreya grandis. The sequence goes on from JARHVA010000267.1 coordinate 4,600,642, forward strand.
TCTAAAGTTACCTCCTTTGTGGTCTTTGTAAACACATAATCAAAAGTAGTCTTCATGACCATTTCCCCTTCAGCCTTCCTTCTATAGGGAGACTCCAACCACCTCTTCTCACAAACATTTGCTTAAGATATGTTAACAAGGTTTCAATGCTTTGTAATGTGATGAAGTTTGTGACAAATTGTGTGGCTCCTGGTCGCATAAGCTCCTTTTTGTTAGTGTGCTCTCTCATGAAGTTTAGCACCCAAATATGATTGTAGATGTATTTTGTGATGTTTCTCACCTCTTTAACCACATTTTTTTGATGTTTCTCACATCTTCGATCACATTTTTCACCCATGTCATATTTCCTATGTCTTCAAGTAGGAGATGAATGTAATGTAGTAAGCATGGGCTCAAAAAAAGTGAGTGTCTCTCCTCAATAAATTTCCTTACTACTACATACATTTTTGCATTATCGGTCACAACTTGGTCAAATTTATCAACACCCACCTCCATGACCACTTTGTCCACCATATAACATAAAGTGTTTGCATTTTCATTTTATCGAAGGCATCAATTGACTTCAAGAACACCAACTATCCACTTGAATCCACTATAAAGGACATCAAGGTGTCATTCCTTCCATCTATCCATCCATTAGACAAAATGTTGTAACCCCTTTTTCACTATATTATTTTTTTCTCTTCTATAATAATTTATTTATTTTTAATGGCATCCTCCAACATTGGCCTCTCAAGTCATGAGGAGTAGGGGCTTTGAACCTCTTCCCAACAACAATGAAAGTAATTACAAAATTCACTTAGTATGAGCTTTTTGATACATTAAATGATATGTTGTTATAGTATTAAATTTTTTATAGAACCACCCTTGCTTAATTATATAATTACTTATTCCAAGTTGTACCTTTGAGTAAAGGTTTTTACCCAAGGATAGTTCAAAAAATGAAAAATCGCTATGAAGGTGATCCTTAAATGTCTCCACTAGGTGATCCATGTCCGTAAACTACCATTTGGAAAATTAAAGAGCCAGAGACTCCTAACTCATCAAAATCAATTTTGGTTTCCCCTTATTCATCATGGTTATGGGTGATTCAAAAAACCTATATTTTTTTGTTTTTACTCACATGTAGTTAAGATAACAACTATCTATCTTTGAGCCTTAGGGGGTAATTTGTTGCATAGCCACACATAATTAACTAGAATATATGCTATGTGGTATTTGAGATAATTAACACCAACAATCCTCTTAAATCCACAATAATTACATATGATACAATTGTTCTCTAGGCTGTCGCATCAATGTTTCCATGTTGGGTCATCAGACTTCCTAAGCCTACAGGAATCGGATGCCATTTTTAAAATTGAAACTTGAAACCCTATAAAACAAACATTAAAAAACTTAAAACCTTAGGTTTTACTAGTTAGAATCCAATAAGTAAAAAAAATTGGGGAAAAAATAAAAAAATCAAACCCTAGATGCACTTACTTCTAAAATATGTACTTCAAAGTTCAAACCATTCAAATTTTATGGGTCTTTATTATATGTTGTTGCTTTCCTTTATCAACTACCATAGGTTCCAAATGGGAGTGGTAAAATCATTGTTATTGAAGCAAATTCTTGGTAACTGATATCACCGTACCTTTGGGTTCCATTTTAGTTTCTAAAATTGAGATTTCACTAATGTATTATCATTTCCTTGACACTCAAAATTGATGTCCACAAATAATGACATAAACTTCCTTTACGTTGTTATTTTGAGTTCACAAATGCTATCATTCATTCAATTTGAACCTACTAAATTCTTTAATAATGATGCAAAGAAGTAAGGTAGCAATAGATTTAGATAAATTTATAACATTGTCTATATCAAAACCCACAATTTATAAAAACAATGATCAAACATGTATGAATCATGAATCGAAACCCACATTTTATGAAACTTATGTCAATCTTGTACCAATGATATAGAGAAGTTTATAACAACATTAGCAAAGCTAAAAATCATGATGTAATAAACTGTAAATGACATTTTTTCACCACTTTTCATTATGTTTGCATAATTGTTGGGTCAAGGCCGAGTCAAGGCATAATAAACATGGTTATCAATGAGTAACCACAATTAGTTACTTATTGATACCCATGGTTATCATGTCTTTACCCAACTCATAATAAGTTGGGAAGAAAGCTGTTTACTTATTTTTTCCCCAATACTAATAGTTACCAACAAGTTTTGATATAGAGGTGTAGTATCGTTGTTGAAATTAAAACCTAAATTATTATTGTGGGAAGCATAAAAAATATTCAATAGAGCACAACCCAATGAATGAAATTACATAATATTTACACACAAAGGTAATGTGAAAGCATATTTAAATTGGGAAAATAACCACAAGACAATTGTTGTTAGCTACATTCACATGACAACTTTTTTATCACCAAACATTTCTTAGAAAACTTCCCTATAATATGAAACTTATAAACATTACCAACCATAGATTAGTGTTCATTTTTTTATTTATAAAAATGATTGTATACACATCCAAACAATATTTAAAAACATATAAAATATGATGACTTAAAAACAACATTTTGTCCTAGGTTGATTAGTGTATGATATATGATGACATATAAAGACATTGATTAAAAGAAACCAAAATTTAGTAGAGATTGATAAATCATGGAAATGGATTGTAAGTGCTTTTTAATTTCCATCCAAGTCATAGACCATTTTTTTTGGAAAATTATTGTTTGAGAGTTTCAGTTTAATGGTTAATTTGCAATTAAAAAATATGTTACCATTGTTGGGGTGCATGGTTGATCAACATAAAGTAACTCTACAAAAAATCTAACATCCAAAGTACAAGCAACATCACACTCAAAACTAGGTTTTTGTTTGTATCCCATGGGTGAATTAGCCCACTAGCCCTCATTTAATCAATATAAAAAATAAAATAAAAAATAAAAAATCTGATAAATTATTGAATCCTAACAAGTATAATTTCATATTTTACAAATATTTAATGCTGCTTTTATTATCAAAAAATAATTTAGAATGAAAAGATAATGTTGGACATTATTGGGTCTTTCATACTAGAGCCCCAAGTTCATATACCTAAGGATGTTAAATGTTGAAGTTGGGCACACTATACCCCATCTAATTTTGGGCATGGCTTAGTCCATTAAACCAGGCTGAATCCCAAATGAATTTGATGGAAGTGATGCCCCCAAGGCATGAAATATAAGCCAAAGTTTACCTTACAAGGAAAATTATCTAATCAAAAAGAAAATCTTAAACATATTATTGTTGTACCACACCCAAACCTTTGTTGATATTCAACATCTAAAACATTTCCTACTTTTATTCATTTGTGCACACATTAATATAATTTTATTTCTTTTTTGAACCTAGATTTTTTTGGGAGTTAACATGAATTCTCTACATTGTTAATGCATTAAAAGTCCAAATTATTTTTTCTTACCCCATAGGCATATGCGTAGCTATTTGATTCCTAATTTGATTATATGCTAACCCTTAAAAATTAACTGATTCACTCAATTGACTCATAGTGGAGATTGGATCATATATTCCTTAAGGTTTGGTTTTGTGGTGATGGTTCAGTATCCTTAATTTGGAAACCAATATATCTTATATGAATCCTATACATATATTTTAATTATAATATATATTGTATATTGTTAACGCATAAAAATTCTGCATAAGTAAAAGTTGGTTGAAATGTATTCATTGATTAAGAAGGGGTGGGGTTAAAATTCAATCTTTCTCTATGGGTGACATTCATAGTCCATCATTACGAATCTATCTAACTCACTAGGATATGCTTGTGTAATATAGAAAGAGTTTGTAATCAACTAATCCAAGAATTTTTGGATTATAGGGTTGTTGATGATGAGTCACTCCAAGATATTTATGGTATCTCCAAAATGGATGCATGTTTACAAGATTACATATTTGAATTTTCATATTTTGAGGTGTGTTTGTTATAAAATATACACTACCAAGAAAATAACAACAACAAAACAAAAGAGAATAAAAAATTTATTACGTAAGGTAGTATTTAGACAAAATTTTAGTATAAGTAGGACCTATCATTATTGGAATACTTATGTTCAGTAAGTACATTACTAGGGTATCTAATGTAATCAAATAATTATAAAATCCAAGGTATCTTATAACTAATAGTTTATCTATCCATGGTTTTTGTGGTTTATAATATTATGTAGATTTGATAAATTATTATAAAATATCTTGTTAGTTAGGATAATTGATTCTTATGTCATCAAAATTCTCAAAGTCAAGTTAAAGTTTTGTAAATGACCCATTATCAAGGGAACTCGACATCTTGGAATTATATTTTTGTTCATATTATGGGGGAGGAATATAAAAATAAAAATGATGTTGAAATTATCGAGTTAAAGTCAAGGGTAGCTTTTAGTGGTAGTGGCAGTTGCCCATGATATTTGTGATCAAGTGGCAATGGTCAACGATAAAGGTTACAAACAAAGACAATGAAGACTTAGTCCTCAAATAATTAATTTTTCATGTTTTTGTGTGGTGTGTGAAAAATAAAGTACTACAATTAGTGTTTTACCCTACCATGAAGTATTTGAAGAAGCCCACATTTTTAAGATAGGAAGATATCTAGTTTAGATGAAGCTTAGTATGGATCATTATCAAAAATAATTTGGGAGTTTGTAAATTCAGGAGTTTAGGAAGGTGGAATCCAAAAACTAAAGAATTAAACTTTGGAGCTACACCTTTGTGAGGGTTAAAAGGTAGCTTGATGGAGCTCTACTTGGTCCAAGCCCTTTTTTCAAAAAGAAACTTCTATAGAATATGGTTCCCTATGCCCATGTCCAAAATAAGGTGGGAATGTTGGAATAATTATGTTTAGTATGTACATTAATATAATTTTTGATGATTTGTAGCTTATTGTATTTAGTGCATTATTTTAACAATACAATAATATAGTAATAGGTATATATTTTGTCCATCCACAAACATATCATGCAAATCCTTATCAACTCCTCTTGATGTCTTTGCTTTTGTTATTTCTATCACTTCTTCTGCTTCCCTTTCCAAATTTGTGACCTCCTCCTTGGTAAACATGGCTCCCTATTGTACATATTCAGACTCAAAATTCTAATTTACATATGGATCAATGTCATCCAATTCAATTACCTTGTAACTATATTCCCCTTCCACTTGTCTACAAGAAGACAAAGATTGTACCACACAAAGATAATATGAATACCGCACAAAGACAAGATTGTATTGTTCAACTATTGCACTTCTTTATGTGAATGAACTCAAACACGATCCAATTTTTTTTCATACCTAGAAGTGCTACATCATTAGGATAAAATGTAGATAAATAACTTTTAAAACTTTGGTGTTCTTGCACCATAATCTTCCCACCATAAATATGAAAATAAGACATTTATAACTCTATAAGTCAACTAGGTATGCATTTATAAAGAAATTAAAACACTACAATCAAATGAATCAATTTTATTTTTTCCCTAGTTCATGGGTCATTATACTTCAAATGCATATAGGTGAGCAAAAGAGCCTCCCCTTTGCATTCTTTTAGATCTTCAACTCTGTCTCTCATGGATTCATTAGGGATCATCCTCTTTATGCATGTGTTTAGGCTATCCATGACCTCCTCATCAATCCTAAATGATATTGGGGTTCAATTAATAGGTTGATACATGTATATATTGGTAGAGATGCTTGTTCCATTTGTGATCAATTAGGTTCCAAATAGTCTCATATGTATTTTATTTATTTTACACATAATAATTTTTTATGGCCTCAATGGCCTAATATAAATACCCCATTAGATATTTTTATCCATCCACCAAGCATATAACCCTAACCAAAGGCTCTAAAACCTAAAAGTAAATTATGTATAATTTTAAAAAAATAAGAGAAATTTGAGTGAAAAAATGATAAATAAAAAAATAGTCACTTCTAAAATCACCTTGATGACCTCATTTGTGGTCTTTGCAAACACAAGACCATTTCCCTTTTAGCCTTCCTATTATAGGGAGATTCAAACCACTATGTGGTCACAAAATATGTTAGCTAGGTTGCAATGATTTGTAATATGATGAAGTTTGTGAAAAATTGTGTGGCTCCTGGTTACATATGCTCTTTTCTGTCAGTGTGCTCTCTCATGAAGTTTAACACCCAAATATGACTGTAAATGTATTTTGTGAATTTTCTCGCCTCTTTGACCAAATTTTTGTGATGTTTCTCACCTTTTCAACCACACTTTTCACCCATGTCATATTTATTATGTCTTTAAGTAGGATATCAATGTAATGCCTTGAGCATGGGATTCAAAAAAGTGAAGAGTGTCTCTCCTCAATAAGTCTCCCTACTGTTACATACACTATTGTATTGACATTCACAACTTGGCAAAGGTTCTCCACACCCACCTCCATGACCACCCCATCCATCATATCACACAAAGTGTTTGCATTTTTCACTTTGTTTAAGGCATTGATTGACTTTAATAACACCAACTTCCCACTTGAATCCACTAGAAAGTAAATCAAGGTGCGGTTCTTTTCATTCCTCCACCCATTAAATAAAATGTTGCAGCCCTTTTTTCACCATATTCATTTTTTCTCATCTATAATAATTTATATATTTTTAATGGCATTATCTATTTTTGGGCCTCTCATGTCATGAGGAGTATGGGATTTGAACCCCTTCCAAACAATAATGAAATCTATAACCAAATTCACTTAGTACAAACTTTTAAAACATAATTTTAATGGGATGTTGCTATAGTATCAAAAGTTTTCCAAAACCACCCTTTCTTCATTATACAAGTCCTTGTTCCAATTCATAACTTTGAGTGAAGGTTGTGCCCCAAGGATATTTTGAAAAACAAAAACGCCCTATGAAGGTGATCCTTAATTGTCTCTAGTAGATGAGCCATGTCCCTAAACTACCATTTGGGAAATAGAAGAGCCAGAGACTCCAAAAACATCACAATCAATTTTGGTTTACCCCCTATTTGTCATGGCTATAGGTACTTCAACAACCTTATTTTTTTACTTTTTCCTCATATGTAATTAAGATAATAACTATTTATCTTTGAGCCTAAGGGGGGGTTTTGTTGCATAACTACACATAATTACCTAGAATTTATGTTATGTTAGGTGTGGACCCTGATTGTCTTCTAGGATCAGAGGTTAAAATTTTGATGTTATTTCAACTGGGTTTGGATCCCATTATTTGAATCCTTGATGGCATGTGGGGTTGCAAGGGGGATCCCATTCTTTGAATCCCTGAATCATGTTATTAAAATTGCCTTGTTAAATTATAATCTCATAGTCAATTTGGGCCATTAATTAAAGGTTTCTAGATCTGATGGTAGAGGTTATGTTTAGGCATTTTTACTCTAAAATGTATTTATATATGGCTGAGATGTATGAGTGTGAAAAAAATATAATGAAATATTTTACATAGAGAGGAGGTGGAAAATGTAGAGAGGTGTAACGGGGTTTGTTATAGGATTTTGTTTCTCCCTTGTATTATTGGAAATAATATATTGGACAAGTTTGGTAGTTGTAGCCCATCTTGGGTGAACCACGTTAAATTCAGTGTCCCCAGTTATGTACATGTTTATGTTTATTTTTTGAATGTTTGATTAATTTATTTCATAGTTTCTCTTGTATATGATTTGGGGATAAATTTGGGTATTAATTTATCCTAACATGTTATGTGGTATTTGAGGTGATTAATGCCTGCACTCATATTAAACCCACATTAATTACATATGACGAAGTTGTTCTCTAGGATGTCATAGCAATGTTTCCATGTTGGGTCATTAGACTTCCTCTTTCTATTTAAATTTGAAATTTTAAACCTTATAAAACAAACATAAAAAAAAAACTAAGACCTTAGGTTTTACTAGTTAGAATCTAAGAAGTAGGAAAAAATGGGGGAAGAAATTAAGAAATCAAACCCTAGATGCAATTACTTATCAAATATGTACTTCATATTTGAAACCATTTGAAATTTTTAGGTCTTTATTGTATGTTGTTATTTTCCTTTGTCAACTACCCTAGGTTCCAAATGGGAGTGGTAAAATCAATGTTGTTGATGCAAATTCTTGGTAATTGATGTCACCTCACCTTCGGGTTCTATTTCAATTTCTGAAATTGATATTTCACTAATGTATTATTAGTTATTTGACACATGAAACAGATGTCCATAAATAATGGCATAAACTTTGTTTACACTACTATGTCGAGTTCACCAATGATATCATTTGTTCAATGACAACCTATTGATTTATTTAATAATGATGCAGAAAAGTAAGGTAGCAATAGATTTAGAGAAGTTTATAACAATGTCTGTATTAAAATTCACAATTTATAAAATCAATGATCAAACATGTATGAATAATGTATTGAAACCCACATTTTATAATAGTTTATGAACCTTGTATCAAACTTATACCAATGATATAGAGAAGTTTATAACAACAATAACAGAGCTGAAAATCATGATGTTAAAAATTACAAATGATACCTTTTTAACACTTTTTATTATGTTTGCATAATTATTGAGTTAGGTCTGAGTCGAGGCCTAATAACCATGATTTTTGGTTAATAACTTCATTTATTTACTCATCAATAACCATGGTTATCAGGTCTTTACCCAGCCCATTGTAAGTTTGGCAAAATCTCATTTAATTAATTTTTTCCAAATACTCATGGTTACCCATAGGTTTTAATACATAGGTGTAAAGTATTATTATTGAAATAAAAAATTGAATTATTATTATGGGAAGCATCCCATATTTTCACTAGAGCACAACCCAATGAATAAAATTGCACAATATCTACATGCAATAGTAATGTGAAAGCATATCTAAACTGGGAAAACAATCTCAAGATAGTTGTTGTTGGTTACAATCACATGACACATCTTTTATCACCAAATTTTATTATAAAATTTCCCTACATTCTAAAACTTATAAACATTACCAAACATATAATAGTATTTATTTTTTTACTTATGAAAATTAGGGGGAGGGATTGTTGAAGTGGCCCCCAAAACACCTAGAAATATTTTTTTATTAAAACATCAAAGTAAGAGAAAATAAGAACTAGAGAAACACCAAAAAAAGACCACAACCTTGAAAAGAGGCATTAAACAAGCCAAACATGATACAATAAACTTAAAATGTCTTTGAAGTAAATAAAATCAAAGTGTAGATTCATGACCTAAATGTTAAGCTGCATAGTAATTATGGTGATAATAATAAATTGAAGCGAAGTTGAACTAGAACTTCAAAAAGCTACCAGTGAAAATGAAATTTTAATCGGATTTTTGAAATTTTAAATAATATTTGAAGCCTAAGAGCATGCCAAATCATATTGAGTCATCCTTGGACAATATTATCTCCTTATAAAACATGTTACATAAAATGAGTAACATATTTAAATCCTAGAACAAAGCCTAACCAATTCCATAGCTATATCAAAATAGTATACCACATAAAAATATGATCAAATGAATCTTGCTATCCACAAACATGGCACTAGAGATATACCAGTCCCAAATATTGAAATATATGCCCAATAGGCATACCTTGATGTAAAAAAGACTAATAAATTTTTTTAACTTTGGGCTGAGCCATATGATTCCAAAGTGTACAAAAACGTTTGCCCCAAATTGCTACCAAATCATTGGTCCCCCAATGCCGATTGAGTTTATCTAATGGTAGAACATTTATTTTTCTCCAATGCACCTCTAAACATGATTTAAAAACATATAAAATATGATGACTTAAGAAAAAAAACATTTTGTCATGGGTTGATTAGTATATGGCATATGATGACATCTAAAAACGTTTACTAAAGAAACCAAAACTTAGCAGAGATTGATAAATCATGGAAATGGATTGTAATGGATTTTTAATTACCATCTAAGCCACAAAATATTTTTTCTAACAAATTGTTGTTTAAGATCCATTGTTAAATGGTTGAATGGCAATGACAAATTATGTTGCCATTGTTGGGGTGCAGGGTCGATCTACACTAAGTAACTCTATAATTAATTTCAAATCCAAAGTACATGCAACAACACACTCAGAAAAAGTTTTTGTTTGTATCCCATGGATGAGTTAGCCCACTAACCTTTGTTTAATCAATAAAAAATAAAATAAAAAATAAAAATATGACAAATTTTTGAACCCTAATAAGTATAATTTTATATTTTGTAAATCTTTAATACTTTTTTTATTCTTAGAAAAAGAATTTAGAATCATATGATACTGTTGGACATTATGGGTATTTCAAACTAGATTCCCAAATTCATATACTTAGGGACGTTAAATGTTGAATTTGGGCACACTATAGCCCATCCAGCTCTAGGTGTGGCTTAATCCATTATACAAGGCTAAATCTTAGATGACTTTGATTGAAGATATGCCCCAAGGGCATGTCATCTAAGTCAAATTTTATTGTGTAAGGGAAATTTACCAATCAAAAAGAAAATATTAAACATATTCTTGTTGTACCACACCCAAACCTTTGTTAATATTTAACATCTAAGTTATTTATGCCAAAGTTATTGTGGTAGCCTAGAGATATTCTTGATTTTCATTGAAAGTCCAAGATACAAAGTTTTACAAAGGAAAATCTACACCATTAATAAGTGTTTTACCTTCCAGCCATACAACTTATTATATTTGTCAGTGAATGCTAGATAGCTTTTATGCGTGTGCACATTATAATTTTCTCTTCCATCTACCCTAATTTTTTATTTCAAACTTAAATTACCTTAATTCAATAGTTTCCCATGTAAATTTTGAAAAAAAAAAACAAAATAAATAAAAGTTATCAGAGTCAAAATTTTCTCCTTAAAAGTAACTTGTCTTTAAAATTATGTCTTATATGGGACTTGATGATTGGCTGCCTTCTGTTGTCATAGTATGTTTTTTTGAGAGAAAGAAGGAAAAATGAAGAAACATTGATAGTCATTTTGACACCAAAACATTCTTAGAAATTAGTGTTTAACATAATTAACCTTCAACATTCTTGTCAATCTGAAGATGGTGATTCATACTTCTTACTTAAAGCATGACTACAAGGATTAACATGTGGTCTCATTTATCCTATTAATTATATATTATAATTATGTAATTATAATCTAAAACACATTAATTTTACTCATTCAATATTTTTAAATGTTTAAATGAAGCATGAAGAATTAATTATCTATACCTAAGACTTTGTGAGCATACAAAGATTAGCTAACAAATGCTAATATTAAACCAATATGATGCAAACCTTCATTGGAAACCTTATATTTGCATATGATTTAGCTTAGATGTAGTGTTAATAGGTATTTTTCAATGCAAATTTGTGTTGAAAAATCTCCTTTGAAGTCATGAACTGGTTGAATTTGATCAAGAATAGAAAATGTGATGCATAATAAGGCTCTAGAATTTGTCAGCACTTCATTGTCTAATATGAGCATGTAAATTGTAATGAGAAGAGGTATATTTAAACAAATTAGGATCTATGAGGACCCTTCATCTTGACTCCAATATGAACAGATGAAAATGATTCCTCAATAATGCACATGGATTGATAATGTAAGCCCTTCTTCTTGCTAAAGATTAAGGGTGGAGGATGGCTCTTGAAAATATCAAATAAGGATTAATATGAGCCCTTCATCATATTTCCAAGATGAAGGGTGGAGGATTATCCTCATAATATATTTGTGAGAGTCATTGTGGGGCCTTCATCTTATTTCATGGTTTTTTTAGTGGTGATTCTTTATTAATTTGTGAATATTCTAGTTTTAGAAATCAACATTTGACAATTTTGTGGGTTAGTCAACAATAAGGAATCACTTAAATTTTTGGATATAAATTAATTTTTAGGGTTGAATCGCCTAATTTTTAAAATAAATTTGTTCATATACATGTATTTTTTTGGTACCTCAAAATTCAATATGGGAAAATTCATTGCTATATATACTTACTACTTACTACTATATTAAACTCTTTTTTTCTCTTCGCTACAGTTAAGGTAGAGTTTTTTGGCCCAAATTGCATTTGATAAGTGAAAAAATTAATCCATTTGCATTTTCATCAAGCATCTACATTTTCTAGAAAGCGTCTACATTTACTATCAAGCATCAATATTTACTGTCAAGTGTCTGTATTGCCTACTTTGATGGCTTCCATGGAGAATGTTTAGAAAGTAAGAAAATTAACAAAAGAAATGAACCTATTATCTTATTTTAGCTAGACACTAAACACAGTTACTAAATATCAAATGATTTATTATTATTTATTTGCACTTTCCATTAATTTTATCTTATAGACATGTACACACATGACCACCTACATCTAAAGGTGACCATATGCATATATAAATGACTACTTACATATATAGATGAATTCCTACATATGCATACCATCGCATGCATATGGGCTATATACATATGAAAATGACTAAATACATATGGAGATGACTAACTAAATATGTAGAAGACCATCTTCATACACAGATGGTTGACTGTATATGCATATGTCCATCTACATATATAGGTGGTGGTATACATATGCAGGCAATCACCTATATATGTAGACAATCATCTGTGTGTGTAGGCGTTCATCTGTGTATGTATGTAGCCTTCATTTGATCTGTACTATTAAAATTCAATAATAATTACAAGGTCCAACCATTTTGCATGAAAAACCCACTGATAACCATTTTAAAGATATGCCTCCACTATAAGATGTCACTGGGTATGAAAATTCCTCACTGAATTCAAGGAAAAAGACACTAGAGGATGACATCATGGATGCTGATGAAGACATGCCTCCACTAGAAGATGTACCTAGGTATGAAATGCCAAACACATGTATTAAATTCTAAATGATTTATTTTATTTTTATTTATTTATGCTTTTTTATTAAGTTTAAATAATAATTACAAAGTCTAAACTTTTGCACACAAAACCCTTAAATAATCTGTTTGAAGATATGCCTCTACTGGAAAATGTAACTAAGTATGAAATGCTAAACATAAATACTAAATATTAAATGATTTACTATATTTTTATTTATTTAATTTCATATTAAGTTTCAAAAATAATTACAAGGTCCACAACCATTATGCATGTAGAACCCACTGATAACCCTTTTGAAGATATGCATCCATTGGAAGACATCCCTAGGTATGAAATGCTCTCACTGAATTCAAGGAAAAGGAAACTAGAGGATATCATAGATGTCGATGATGAGTCCAAAATACTAGATGATATTTATTCTCAACCAACATAAACTTTAGTTGAAAATAACATTCAAAAACTATGTGAAAGAAGAGAGGTACATAGACAATTGGAAGGTCATATAAGTTTGATTGGGCGGCAAAATATCTATTTATTGAACTTGTAGAGACATAAAATAGAACAAACACTCTGACAAAATATAAATGTATAATATGCAGTTGGAAACTTAAAAAGAACCATAAAATACAACTCATGTTGGACACAATTTAGAAACTCTATGGCAAAATTAATGTGTCAATAAAAGAAAAAGATGGACAAACTAAAAGAATAATGAGATGGAAAAATGCAAAAAAATGCATGCATAAATTTTATGCAATAAATTATGAAAATCATCAAAAATATCAACCCTCATTGAGAAAGGAGGAACAATTATAACTCAACTTAGAAAAGTTGTTCAATCAAATCTACATACAAAAAATATACAGTTCTCCACAATATATCACATTCTGAAAAGAGACAGATCAATCTCTAATTTTTTAGATTATAAAAATTTATTTCAGCATAATGCATTTCATAACATTCTACAGTCACATTGGTTAGATAACAGTGCTTGGGAAATGGAGAAATGTCTTGTAATGATTGAAAATGAGGTTTTGAAAGAAAAAGTAAAAGCAACATGATTTATTTCACTGTCCATTGATGAGGTAAAAATAGTTGAAAAAATATCATGGGTTTTCATGTATGTTTATACATTTGAGAACTATTTAAGGTAACTTCACCTATTGTCTATTCAAAAAATGATAGAAAATTGTAATGCTAAGAACCTTTACAAATTAGTTATTTCTAATTTGATAGATATAACTGGGATGGATTATTATGACATAGGTACTAAGTTAGTGTGTGTTGGTGTTGATGGTGCATTAGTAATGCAGAGAAATATAATTGGTCTGTGTGTTAGCCTAAAAACATAGTTGCCCCATATATGATTCTAATTCATTGCATGGCATATAGAATGAATCTTGCATACAAAATTGTTAGCACATTTCAAAATATTATAAAAGTAGAGGAGCTTATCCATGACTTGCATGCATAAATGTCAAGCAATCCAAAAGTTTTTTAAAGTTCCATAAATTTGTGATTGGAGTTATTGATGGGAAAAAAATAAAATATGTTGATACAATATGGATCTCCATGTATGAGCCTACATGTAGAATATTTGAAAAATATCCATCACTAGTAGGTTTTATGTTTAAGTATTAGATGAAAGTTGACAAGGCAAAAGATTTTTTGTACCATTTGATAAATTTTGAAGCTCTACTAGCATTGTGTGGTATTATGCCCATGCTAAAAAAAATGAATGTTTGATGAAACATGCACATGAGAGATCCATTTATATTCTTGACTTCGTATAATTGAGACAATGAGTTTGTCAATCTCTTGATATCTTATATTGCTCAGTAGAAAAAATTAAAATTAGGGGATATTAAAGACCCTAAAAACTATTTAAAATTCAATATTTACAATCATATTTGTATTTTCATTAATGGAAAGGAGATTACCACTACACACTTTCAAAAAATGAATTGATTTGGTTGGAGTAGAAATGGAAGAAGTCCCTGTAACACGAGTTCTATATGGTAATGTCATATACAAGATAACTAAAATTGAAAAATATTTCACAAAGCTTATCAACTAAAATTCAAGATCATTTTCAAAGGGATGAGTTTCTTGAAGCCATGGGAGTGATGAATCTAATATTTTAGAACATTGTTGAGGGTGAACATATAAAAAGTAATTTATTTATCAAATACATGGGTACTCTCATTAATCATTTCAATAGGTTTGTAGAGATCAAAGGAGTTGAAGTTAAGGGTATTTTTTAAAAGGATTTATTGATGTCCTATTTAACGCATTTTGGTCTTACAATGATTAATCAATTTTGGTGATTAAATGAACCAACAAAAAATTGTGCTATCTCAAGGCTTTAGGAAAAATTATATCCCAGTAGTGTTCTGCAAGAAGATCTTAACGAATATTTTTGATTATATGAATTGTGCCAAATAATTATTTTGGGGTCTGTGGAATATGAAAGGGTATTTAGTGCATTATATTTTGTTAAATTAAAACTTGAAAATATATTGAACATAAATCTTGAGACATGTTTTGGGTTCTATGTTTCACATTATCCACTGGATGCATTTAATTATGAAAGAGTTCTTTCAATTTGGAGTTTTCCCACTAATTTTTTGGAGTCACTAATACGACCAAAAAAGTTAATGAAAATGACTGCGAGATGGTACATACGAATGTCAGCTATGAAAAACATGTTGCAAAAGGACTATTTCAGCTACAAAAGTTTTAGTTTGGTATGTATTCTAAATAGTTTTAAATTAAACTTTTATTCATAATACATTTGTGATATACTTATGAAATATGTTTACTATTTTTTTTCTATTTTTGTGTTTAATTCAGGGAATGATGTTGAGTTGATTTTGGGCTAATTTACCACTTATCTTCTTATGATATCAATTTTGTACAATTGTAAAGTGCATTTAAATGGCACCCTTAACTCGATATTTCATAAAAGGTAAAATAATTATTAAATATTTTATTATTCCCTTTAATTTGTACCACCATGTGAATGCCCTGTTAAAATTAAAAAATATTAATTTCTTGGTTGATCATTTGCATTTTTATGATTGGGAATTTATGCAAGGTTGTAGTATCAATTATCAATTATGATGTTTGTAAATACTTTGATTGATTTGTTTAAAAATATTAATTACTAAATAATATAACCATTTCAAATGAAAGTATAGATGCAAATTTTGAATACATATACATAAGAAGCCACAAATACAAAATATATATTCAAAATTATATATAAATTTAATTATAATCATTGTTTTTAGGCTCAAGCCCTTATATTAAAATATTTTCAAAATATAAATACAATGCCAATGAGAAGTCTCATTGATTCTCAGACACTTGGGTTTCTATCTAAATTTCTTACATAGAAGACTTCCTGATTTCCTAGCCTTTCACTTGGCTAGTGGTTGTGTTGTATTTTAAGATACTTGACTCTATAAGATCTTGTGTTGCACTATTAATATTATCAAGATTTGAATGTTCTTCTCTATAATTATCCCCTATTGAAAGTAATGTGCAGTCTATTTCAGCTTTCTGCGTAAATAAAACATCAGGATCTAAGCCATTCTCCTTAATTATTTTATTCAAAGTATTATTTTGCTTATTCATGGTGACAAGCTTTTCCTTAAGTGAAATGGTTGCAGTTAAAATTTATGTGCATTTGTAAAATATACATCAAGGACATGAACTTGATCCTTCAAATTTGTATGTTTTGACTGAAAATGAACAAAGAATATTAATTAGTAAAAAATTATAAAGTAAATTTTAATTGTAAAAATAAGTGTAAAACTTACCACTACTTTTTATTTTTTTGCATCTGCAATGCAACAAGCCTTTTGTTTTTTGACCATTTATTGTAATATGTTTGGGATTCTACATTTATATTTTCAAGCCTATTTAACATAATCTATAAAACTTTATCATTAAATCTATTAGTGACAATAATAGCTCCATTAATAGCCTAGTTGAATAAAACATCAATTTTTACAGGTTGATGTTAAATAAAAAAAATAATTAATCACGTTGTGTGTGGTTTTGAAAATAGACATTTATATATTAAATTAAAACTTTAACCCAATATTTCCATGTTCCCAAATCATCAAGGTTATTGATAACATATACCTAACAAATGCCTTAGCATTATCTGCCTATAAAGTATTCAATGGAAAAAAGTATGTTAATCATCAGACAGTGGAATTTCATCAGTAGAAGCAATAAGTTCATAGATATGTGGAAAGGCACCTCCAAAAGGTTTTTGTAAAGTCTTTGCAGATGCAACATCTAGTTGATATCCCTATATAATTGCATGAGGATTAAAATGAGGCATATGTGTGTCACTATAAATCCCCAAAAACTCATCATCAAGATCGATTTAATGAAGAAATGTGGTTCCTATTGCACAAGGGAGACCATTGAGTGAAGTTGTAGGAAAATAAGAAGTTCCTAACTATAAAGTGCCTATACTTGGTGTGGGATACTATAAAAATTTCTCTCTCCCTATAGTTGTAGGTTGGGGTAGTGGTGGTGGCGGCGGCAAATTTCTCCTTGTCAAGGTAGTTACTTCAAGAATAAATTACATATTAATTTAACATATACCAATAATATAATATTAATTTTAAATTATGTACCTGGCACTTGATATTAAACAAAATGTTGTGGCAACTAAATTCTAAAAGGTAGAGGTGTTTGCATGATAGATTGTGACACTATAAATATAGAATATTAAAATAACACAAAAAATAAACTAATCATTTTTGGGAATGGTATTATAAATGATGATAATGACTTATATTAGTAACATGAGATGTTGAGAAAACATATTGAGGTGCAATCAAACTCCTCATGCGTTTATGTATTACAAGTTGTGGAGGTGGAGATGGTTCCTCTTCCATCTCTGTTTTAGTGGACACCTCAGTAGGCTAATGACCTTTGATTATTGTTTTTCTTCAGGCAATGGTTTGAGCTAATTTTTTCTATATGAAATAAATAGAAGATTAGGTATAAACATATTATATAATCATTTAAAAATAATTACAGTGCATTATATCATTGTAACCTTACCTCTTACTCTATAATCGAGAGTGAATTCTTAACCATTTTTTCATGTAGAGCTATTGGAATAGTTGTGCTACGTAATTGGTAAAATGCCTCATGGTAGAATACAATTAGAAATTATATATATAAAAATATATAATTTTCATTTCAACTAGAAAAAAATAAATCATCCTTAATTCTATTTGAAAGGTATGTACACCAATCAAATTATTGACAATTGAGAGTACGTAGGATATAGAAAATAGTCCATAATGGAATATCTGATGTTCTTCCCTTCGACACTAATACGGCTTGAAATAGTTCAATCATGTTGAGGAGAAAAGGATTTTTAAGAACTTAAACTTTAAGCCCCTTTTTGTTACAGATTTGGGTGGCTATAAAATTTAAATGAAAAACATTAAGATAAATAACAATATGGTAAAACTAATCTATGAAATTGATGAAATAAAAAATAAAAAATAACATATTGTCCAGTTGCAAGCCATAATGGGACTCTAGATATTTTTTGTCATCGTTCTATAGTGAGACCTTTGTAGATACCAAGTTTAAGTGCTTATGCAGAACCCTAAAAGTCTATGTATTTTGTCAGGACTGATCCCAAACATCATAGAATGTGAGTTAATGGTTAATTTTAATAAAGATGAGGCATTATCAAAGTGATAGTTTAACAAGTGAGTATCTGTTTCATATTATGGCATGTAAACAATTCCCTAATGTTAGGAGTGTGGAGCTAAAAGCTTCACCAAGGAGCATAGACAAACAGGTTCGGGTCTACACAGACGCCGGCGTCGGTCAGGAGCGACCGACATCGGTCAGTTGTAGTTCAGAGGCGCCGACGTCGGCAGTATGGTCGGCCGGCGACGGTCACAGGCGAACAGGCAGGAACCGACGTCGGTTACCTGTGTGTCCAGAAAGCGATTTCCGAGGACAGAAGCGAGTGTTTGCATGATGAGTTTGAGTTGTAGACTCAAGCTCGCGTCTCTATTGTTAGCAATATTATTTTTAGAGCCCTTGTTGAAGAGGCTTAACTATTTGTTGTAAGAGCATGCTTAAGTTTCCTATTTCTTTATGTAGGAGAGATCTTCTAAGCTATTGTAAGAATGATGAGAGAGTGTAATTGAGTACGAGTAGAACATTGTAAATGTTTGAAGGACTGTACTTGAGAGAGAGCTCTTGAGGAATAGAGATCTAGTGAGAGATCTTGTGTGCATCTGAGAGAGGTGTGGAAGAACAAAGTTCTTCATTTGTATTCCTATTGTAAAGAGTTTCTAATACAAGTTTTCAGGGTGTTTTCTTGTATATCTTGTTCTGTGCTATTTATCATTTCAGTTACTTATCTATCTGTTTATTTCTGCATTCATTGCTTTCATAAGTGTAATCCATTGTTGGTTGATCCCCAACAAGTGGTATTAGAGCTCAGGTTCACTAACAGGTGGTTCAGATCTGTGTAGTGTGTTCGGATTACAGGTTGCTCACAGGGATTTCTGTTTGAGTGGGAGAAGCAATGGCAGAGGAAAGTAAGTTGAGAATGGAAAAGTTTAATGGCAAGAACTATCAGCACTAGAGAATGCAGATAGAGGACTATCTGTATCAGAAGGATCTTTACTTACCGTTAGGTGGGATAGCAAAGAAGCCCAAGGACATGGAGGATGAAGAATGGGAAGTTCTTGACAGAAAGGCTCTTGGGTCTATAAGACTGAGTCTGGCCTCCACTGTGATATCTAATTTGTCACAAGCAAAAACTACGGTAGAGTTAATGACCACGTTAGCTAATTTGTATGAAAAACCCTCCGCTTCAAACAAGGTATATTTGATGAAGCAGTTATTTAATTTGCATATGCAAGAAGGTGGATCTGTTTCTAATCACCTGAATGATTTCCACGGTATTGTTAATCAGTTAAGTTCTGTTAATATTGTATTTGAAGATGAAATAAAGGCTCTTTTAATTTTATGTTCTTTGCCTGAAAGCTGGCATGGCTTGGTAATGGCAGTTTCTAATACTGCTTCTGCTTCGAATATTTTAAAAGTAGAGGATGTGGTTAGTGTTATTTTGAATGAGGAAATTCGCAGGAAAAGCACAGAAGAGACTTCTGGGACATCCGGGAACGCTTTAAATTTCGAGAGCAGAGGAAGGCAAAAAGAAAGGAGCAAGAGGAGATCAAGATCTAAGTCTAAGGGAAGAGGCAGATCCAAATCCAGGAATGGCAGAAGGCCACAATGCTGGAACTGTGGAAAGTTGGGGCACATAAGCAGAGATTACTGGTCAAAGCCTAAGGAGGATAATCAGCACGAAGGAAAGGAAGAGACAAAGGTTGCAGGTATTGCACAGGATGCTCTTATTTTCTCTTTGCATAATAACATAGAATCTTGGGTATTAGATTCTGGTGCATCTTTCCATGCTACCCCTAACAGAGAATATTTCAGTGACTATGTCCATGGAGATTTTGGAATAGTGTACTTAGGGGATGATGAGCCTTGTAAGATTATTGGCAAAGGTAAAGTGCAGCTAAAGATGCAGAATGGCAACACATGGGTGTTGAGGGATGTGATGCATGTTCCTAGTTTAAAGAGAAATCTGATTTCTGCAGGTAAGCTAGGTGATGAGGGTTGTACAGTAACTCTCACAGCAGATTCTTGGAAAGTGACCAAGGGTGCACTTGTTATGGCCAGAGGTAAGAGAGAAGGTACTCTCTATTTGTGTAATTGTATTACTAACAAATCTCCTTCAGTTTTATCTACTTCAGATGTGGATGCTAAATTGTGGCACTCAAGGCTTGGCCACATGAGTGAGAAGGGGATGTCAATCCTTAAGTCTAAAGGTATGCTTTCAGATTTGAAAAGTATGGATCTAGAATTTTGTGAGCATTGTGTGTTTGGAAAATAGAAAAGGGTTAGTTTTCTAAAGACTGGGTCTACTAAGAAAAGGCAGAAGTTGCAGCTTGTTCACACAGACGTGTGGGGACCGGCTCATGTAGCCTCTATTGGCGGATCACAGTACTATGTTACATTCATAGATGACGCCACAAGAAAGGTATGGATCTACTGTATTAAAAAGAAATCTGATGTTTTTGAGACTTTTAAGATATGGAAAGCCATGGTTGAGAATGAAACAGGCAAAAGATTAAAGTGTTTGAGATCTGATAATGGTGGTGAGTTCTGCAGTCTTAAGTTCAAATTGTATTGTTACATAAATGGAATCCGTAGGCAAAGGATGGTTCCAAGGACACCTCAGCAGAATGGTATTGCTGAAAGGATGAACAGGACTATTATGGAGCGTGCAAGATGTATGAGATTGCATGCAGGGTTGCCCTTAGAGTTTTGGGCAGAAGCAGTTGACACCGCAGTGTACCTGATCAACAGAGGACCCTCTACAGCTCTGGATGGTGGAATTCCAGAAGAGGCATGGACAGGTAAAAAGGTTGATCTCTCATATCTCAAAGTTTTTGGTTGTGAAGCCTTTGTGCACATAGATAAGGAAAATAGAAAGAAGCTTGATGCTAAGTCTATGAGGTGCACGTTTATAGGCTATGGCTCAGATGATTTTGGTTTCAGATTTTGGAATCTAGGAACTAACAAGGTAATTAGGAGCCGTGATGTTGTTTTCAATGAAAGAGTGATGTACAGTGATCAGATAAGGAAGCTAGATCAAGCTGGGCAGAGCAATAATGAGTTGGACGAAATTATGGTCCAAAATGAGCTCGCGGGAAAAAGAAATAATCACTTACAGGAAAACACAGAGACCGACGTTGGCAGGTTTGGCACCGGCGTCGGCAGCACAAAAACCGATGTCGGTCATACAGAGACCGACGTCAGCAGACCAGGCACCGGCGTCGGCCAGGAAGAACCGGCGTCGGCCAGTAACAGGTCTACAGGTGGCCGAGGTCGGTCACTGTCAGAAAATTTGGGTGGACAGATTGTGGAAAACGAGTCCAAGACACCAATCAGGAGGTCTGAAAGGGTAAGTAAGCCTCCAATTAGATATTCTCCTTCTTTATATTATTTATTGCTAACCGATGGTGGAGAACCAGAAAGTTTTGAAGAAGCTTTACAGGTTGAGTCCAGGAGTAAGTGGGAGCATGGCATGGTTGAGGAGATGGAGTCCTTAAGGGAGAACCAAACATGGGATTTGGTTGAATTACCAGCTGGTAAGAGAACACTGAAGAACAGGTGGACTTACAGGTTGAAGGAAGGTGAGGATGGTCAAATGAGATACAAGGCCAGATTGGTTGTAAAAGGATTTGCATAAAAGCCAGGTATTGACTTTGGCGAGATTTTTTCTCCAGTTGTTAAGATGACTTCTATAAGGGTTGTACTGTCTTTGGTTGCTTTTGAGGATTTGCATCTTGAGCAGCTAGATGTTAAAACAGCATTTCTTCATGGAGATTTAGATGAGGAAATTTACATGGAACAGCCAGAAGGTTTCGAGGTCAAGGGTAAGGAGAAACTAGTGTGCAGGTTAAAGAAAAGCTTGTATGGCCTCAAGCAAGCTCCAAGGCAATGGTACTTGAAATTTGACAGGTTTATGACTGAGCATGGCTTCAGTAGGTGTCAATCAGACCATTGTGTATATTTTAAGAGATTTGATAACGGTAGATACATTATTCTATTGTTGTATGTAGATGACATGCTGGTTGCAGGGTCTCACATGCAGGACATCTCAGAGCTTAAGGTGAAGTTAGCTCAAACGTTTGCTATGAAGGATTTGGGAGCAGCTAAGAAAATCCTTGGCATGAGCATCAAGAGAGACAGAGAAAATCACAGGTTGATATTGTCTCAAGAAGATTATGTGGACAAGGTGTTGAAACGGTTCAACATGCAGGATGCGAAACCGGTAAGCACACCTTTGGCAGGACATTTCAAGTTAAGTAAAGAACAATGTCCCAATTCACATGATGAGGTAGAGTACATGAACAAGGTTCCATATTCTTCCGTGGTAGGAAGTTTGATGTATGCAATGGTGTGTACTAGACCAGATATTGCCCAAGCAGTGGGAGTAGTAAGCAGGTATATGGCCAATCCAGGAAAGGAACATTGGAAAGCAGTACAATGGATCCTTAGATATCTGAGAGGAACCAGCAGTAGACACTTATGCTATGGAGGTTCAGATACTTCTCTACATGGCTATGTAGATTCAGATATGGCAGGGGATTTGGATGGCAGGAGGAGCACCACAGGTTATGTTTTTACTGTAGGTGGAACGGCAGTTAGTTGGATTTCTAAGTTGCAGAAGGTTGTAGCCTTGTCAACTACAGAAGCAGAGTACATTGCAGCTACAGAAGCTAGCAAGGAGATGATATGGATGACACGGTTCATGGAAGAGCTTGGAAGGGAGCATGGGAGTTGCAGATTGCATAGTGACAGTCAGAGTGCAATCCATTTGGCTAAGAACTCAGCTTTTCATTCGAGAACCAAGCACATACAGCTAAGGTGCCACTTCATACGGCAGGTATTGGAAGATGGTGAGTTGAAGATGGAGAAGATCCATACAGACATGAATCCTGCTGATATGCTAACAAAGCCAGTTACTAAGGAAAAGTTGAATCTTCATTCAACTTCTGTTGGTCTTCATGATTGAGCTGAAGATGGAGGAGCTAGAAGATCTTGCTGTACAGGTATTGGTGCAGCTGGTTTATCTCCAAGTGGGAGATTGTTAGGAGTGTGGAGCTAAAAGCTTCACCAAGGAGCATAGACAAACAGGTTCGGGTCTACACAGACGCTGGCGTCGGTCAGGAGCGATCGACGTCGGTCAGTTGCAGTTCAGAGGCGCCGACGTCGGCAGTATGGTCGGCCGGCGACGGTCACAGGCGAATAGGCAGGAACCGACGTCGGTTACCTGTGTGTCTAGAAAGCGATTTTCGAGGACAAAAGCGAGTGTTTGCATGATGAGTTTGAGTTGTAGACTCAAGCTCGCGTCTCTATTGTTAGCAATATTATTTTTAGAGCCCTTGTTGAAGAGGCTTAACTGTTTGTTGTAAGAGCATGCTTAAGTTTCCTATTTCTATATGTAGGAGAGATCTTCTAAGCTATTGTAAGAATGATGAGAGAGTGTAATTGAGTACGAGTAGAACATTGTAAATGTTTGAAGGACTGTACTTGAGAGAGAGCTCTTGAGGAATAGAGATCTAGTGAGAGATCTTGTGTGCATCTGAGAGAGGTGTGGAAGAACAAAGTTCTTCATTTGTATTCCTATTGTAAAGAGTTTCTAATACAAGTTTTCAGGGTGTTTTCTTGTATATCTTGTTTTGTGCTATTTATCATTTCAGTTACTTATCTATCTGTTTATTTCCGTATTCATTGCTTTCATAAGTGTAATCCATTGTTGGTTGATCCCCAACACCTAACAATTACACTTTTTGACCCAATCTCTATATGTATATTCTCGGTCAAGAAATTTTAGAATCAGTGTCCACATGAGATTTTTGTATTAGGTTTTTGTGTCTCTTGTACCACTATAGATGAGCTTTGGAAGTGGGAAGATATTATTATAGTGATAGGAGTGGGAATGATATTTATAACTTGGAAATATGTCTAGTTAGGACTCAGGAGGGGTGTCACTAGAAGGAAGTAGTAGTCAGAAGATGTGGGCTGTAAAGTAAAAAATGAGCCACAAGGGTCCATTTTATAGGTGTATGGAAAGTGACAAGGTCCCAAGAATGCAAGTGGTCATGAAACATGTAGATGCAGATGACCAACTGCATATGCTATCAGTCGATTGTATATGCAGATAAACATATACATATGCAGATGGTCATCTGTATATGCAGATGGACAAATGCATATGATGTCGATTAGCTACACATGTACATGACCATTGTATATGTAGATGATCATCTATATATACATATGATCATTTTTATATGTAATAGATAATTGATTGCATGCCCAAACATCCACTTGCCTCTCACCTAGATTCCCACCTATCATTAGTACATGACCATGCATCACAGAAACATGCCACCAATTAGTACTTGCATTATAAATGGTCATTTTCACATATATAAAAATTTGCATTTACCCATCACATGGGCCAATATCCAATGACCACTAATTGGTTCCACTCAGAGACATTCACCATTTGACTATCTTTAATTCACCTTCATAATTATTAAACTTCCAAATCTATTCGCCACCATTTTGAAATCAATTTGCCTAAATTTTACAAAGGAATTTTTTCTAAGGGCCCTTAAAAAAACCCTGTCTTATTTATAAAATGAAAGGTGGAGAATCATTCCCAAGAAAACACATGGATAATCAATGTAGGCCCTTCATCTTGTTTCCAAGATGAAGGTTTGAGAATGTTCCTATAAAATATCTCACAAGATTCATTGTGGTCCATTCATCTTGTCTCCAAGATTCAGGGTGGAGAATAATCTTGCATATTAATTCATTTAGTAAATTGCTTCGCTCATAAAATAATATTCCATAGGATATCAAGATTCTTTCTTAAATGAAGATGTCTTTTGGAAGGAAAATGAGGGATTGACAATATAAAGAAAATTATAATTCCATTTGCATAGAACTATAATTATAAATATAATTAATTGAATTAATCAAAAATCAATTTAATTAATACAGTGTGAGGAATTTGATTATAAGAATGATTTAGAGAAGGGGAATTGATTATATTAATTGATCAATGAAGGGAAATTAGTGAATTGATCAGAGTAAAAAAATTGACCAGAATGATAATTAAACATATCTAATATGGTGAATTATTCCACCTAGATATTCTCTAAGGTGAATTAAAATCACAGGTTAGATGAATAGATGAATTTAGACCAGTTTGTGTGTAATTATAGGAAGTCGTTTTATTTTACAATTTTGACATGAAAGTGATAAAAATCGAGTGTCTAAATTTTTCATTGTTTGAGAAGGTGTTGTAAGATGTATACAAATTAATGTCTTCTCAAATAATCAGAAGTTGAAAAAAATGAATGAAAAATTAGATGATGAAATAATGGATGTTTTAATTTCATCATTCCTAACTGACATGTGTAAAATATTGAATGTAAAGATAAGGATATGATTTGAATTAAATTAGTTAGGGATGATTCCACCTCATGAGGGAATGCAGGGATGAAGGACATAGATGGGCTCTTAAAAAAGAGAGGAATAAGCTAGAATGAAAGAGAAAATTAACTTGTTGACAAGATTATGCCACTTGAGTTAATGCTTGCATGCTTTGATTTATGATGATGATGAATTTATTTTCCAAAAATAAGGCATAATTAGAGAAGGATACATTCTAAAAATAAACCACACACTTTTCTTTCCCAAACAGGATGAAAGGTATAAGCATGGAATGATAATTTACACCAAATAGGTGGAACTGATTTGCTTTTCCCTAAATAGGGAAAATTTGATTTGATGAATTGATAAAATGATTGATTGGAAAACATAGATCAAGGATTTAACATGTTTCATAGATTAAAAATTATACAAATGATCTGTAATTGATATGACACAAATGTGTGTGCTAATGGTATAACAACTTTTGTAGAAGTCGTAAAAAGCTGAGCACACAAGAATGCTCAAAGTGACGAGAGATTGAAGAATGGAAAATAAGATAATGATTGAAAAATGATATGATCATATTGTAAGTATATGGATGTTGATAAGAATAAAATAAGGATGGATGAGTTGACCTTAGAAACTCATTGGTACTGAGTGCTAGTTATATAGTCTAAAAAGACCTCAGGCCAATCTAGTTAACCCAAAAATTTGGAGAGAATACGATAAAGAATAAAATACATGATTATAAGGATAATAATGGTTGATCAATGTGTATGACTCTTTTTTTTACATGGGATACACATGTCTTGATTAACATATATATAACCATAATGTGCAGTCATTGTGATTTGATCATGGAAAATGTGATGATGTGATATGACCAAAGATGACCAAAATGATTGGATTATAGCTGATGATGAAAGAGGAGACACTACCACTACTATATTACCACTATTATATTAATACCTTTGGTACTTGATTTTTAATTTTTCACATGATAATATACATCATGATATAAAACACCATGATGACCTAATTGTAATGTGTGTAGGACTTGACCCCCAATCCAATAGATAATGGATGCCAATGGATGGACTAAATCATAAGTGCATGACAAGGGACATAATTATGATGACCTTTTTTCACAATGGTGTGATTCAAGGCAATAAAAAAAGAGTCAAACAAACAAGTAAACATACAAACATGAAAACAAAAAGTAATAGAAAGCATCTTATCTTTGATCAAGTCAAAATATACATGTGAAGGCTCAATGATAATGATTGTTGGAATGGATGATCCTAAGAAAGGATAAATACAAGGAGAAGGAGTGGGAATAGAACATTCTAAAATAATTTGCATGCTTAAACTTATCCTGAATAGGGTGGAAGTGACAAGCTTGAATTAGAGTGATTTGATTTGACTTTGCCCCAACATGACAGATTTGGGAAGGACACATCCCAATGGTAGCTGATTCAATTGGATTAATATTGATAAAGGATTGATAACTAGACTTAAGATAATATAAACATTTTAGATTTTGTGTTTATATATATATTTTTAAGATGTTTTAATGTTATAAATGTTTAGGGTCTTATAAATTTTTGGCATCTCAACTCAATGGAGAATTACGATATGTAGAATTATTTGACTCTCAAAATGGTGAGAGCATGGATCAATGGGTATGTTTATGAGTGTTTGAACAATATACCCACAAGGGATCATTAGCAAAGGGAAAATCTATTTTAGCAATGGGATGGGATCAAATAACAAATGATAGGTTTGAAATGATTAGATTGTATAATAATGGATGATAAGAGGATAATAAATTTCCAAGTACCATGTTATATGGGAACCAAATGTATAGGCATCAAGGTGTTGCTAAGAGGATATGCCATGAGATTTTCTAAATCAAGGCTCAAAACAACTTCCACTTTCTTATTAAGATCAGGACAAAAAGGAAAAATTGGACAAGGGTAGGATGAATGTAAAGATGGTTGGGGATAAGGTAAAATGGTCAATATAATAGGAATGGAACAAATTTCAATACAAACAAGGATTCCCCCAAGTGTCAAGGTACTTGTAAATAATAAATTATTTACACATATGCCAGAAACCTATTTTCTATCATGGCACTTGCCCAAGGTGACACAAGCATGGTTTTCACCATTGGATGGATTATTTATCTTTATCTTTTGATTGGATTTTTATTTTTTTTAATTTTTAATTTTTTAAAAAGTTTTAGCATCTCAATTCAATTGAGGATTATGAGATGCACAATGTTGAATGTCTGATCTCTAACCCATACCGATTTTGAATAAATTCTCTATTAGAATTATGTTGTTGATGTAGATTGTACTAATGTTGTGATTTTAATTAGCCATTGATTCTGATTTCTCCAAACCTATAAATAAGGTATATTCATAGTCTCTTTGAAAAAGAGTGTTTCCAGGGAGTGTATAGATGGATAGGCATTAGATACATTATTTGATTGGATAATGGACTTTAGGTTGTGAATGAATAATAGGATCACCATGGAATTTATAATGGTTGGGGGATAAATAAAAATTGAGACTTTCAGTCACACATAGTGCTACTGATTCTAGATTCAACTTAATTTTGGTTATGGTAGGGCTAATATTGAGTTCAATAATTTATTCATTGAGCAATGAAGAACTAATTGGCTCAACTATTGGTACCTTGAAGAGGTTTTTACCAACAAAGTCTTCTTGATTATTCCAATTTGGATTACCCAATAATGCCTTGCTAAGGTTTCACTAAGGGAGGTTGATAATTAATTTTGATTATCCCTTAGTGCCTTAAGCAAGGTTCACTAAAGGATTCTGATTATTGTCTAGTGCCTTAAACTAAGTTTTACTAGAAGATGTTGAGGTTAGACTTAATTTTACCTTAGTTACTTAAACGAGGTTTTGCTAAGAAATTATTCTTATGCTTGAATTTCATCTAAGATCCCCAAAAACATTTCCACTAAGATGTCACCATGGAAGGAGTTCAACAATGCATGATTATGTCGATCCCAATTGATGTTTGTGGGTAGTGGAATATCAATATAATGGCTAGGGTGTTTAATGGTAAATGCATGCCAAATGTCAATGGAATGGGAAAAGGTAACACAATCCTCATAGAGGCTAATAGTAGAACTTGTGTCAATGTCAAAGGAAACGTCCTCAAAAAATGTGAAAGGATCACAATATATTTAATCTGATTTACAAAAAGTGTGTAGTCAATGTTATAACATTTACTAAGGCATGATGATTCTGAAGTTGATTCAGACTCAAATGGATCTAATAGAAGTGTATAACCAATGTTATAATACTAATTAATGTATTCTGATTCTGACTCAAAAGGTTTTAAACCTGATGTTGAGACTGACTTTGATTTTGCTTCTGATGCTAAATTTGATAGTGGTTCTAAAATAAAACTTAATTCTACCATTAATTCTAAAATAGAACCTAGTTTTGATGTAGATGTTGATCTTGATTTTGATTCAACCACATGGATGACTTGATAGATTGAGTTGTCCACAACTACATTTTTCACTTCTTGTTGAGCAGTGAAGGTTTGGGGATGTAAGGATTTCCAAGAATGGAAAATGTTTGGCAATGAAAGGAAGATAGACTGTTGGTCAATAATATGTTCTTCAAAGATGGGCTCATCAAATAAGGGTTCATCAAAGACAAGTGAAAAATCATAAAGAGGCTCTTCAAAGCAAGGCTCATCAAAGATAGGAGGATGGTTAAAGGATGACTCATAAAATATGGGTGATTCAATGAGAATGTCCAAAATGGGTGAGTTGTTTTGATCTTGACTTGAAAGTGAATAAGTATGATTACAATTAAGAAAGTGATCTTAACATAACCCAAATGCGTGATTCTTAAAATTGGATACAATTAGATTTTCTATTACTAATGGCTCTTGGATTGGTAATAATTGGACATGATTGGATGGCCTGATTGGTTGTGACTCTAAAGTCATATCAATAAAAGAAACAATGTGATATAAGTTTTGTCTAAATTGAAGGAAAATGTCTATAACATCTTGAATTAAAAATTGGCTTGTAATTGATGTTTGATGTGTTTATTGTGGCTCAAAATTTGAATGGGAATTAGACAAAGGTGCCAAAATACTTTCCCTTTTGCTAGTGTTGTCCCCAAAAAATGTCACTCATTTTTGGGACAACCTACGGACTATTTTGGCCCTGCACAGACCAAATATCATCTCTCCCCTTTTCAAATTTTTTTTTTGAGCATTCGGGTTCTTCATTTTTCAAAGCTTTTCCAGAAATCTACAGACTCTATAGGCTTGAATATATGGACTCTGCAGGCTTGAATCTATGGACTTTGCAGGAAAAAATCTACGGACTCTGTAGGCTTAAAACTATGGACTCTGTAGGCTCATTTCTATAGACTCTTTCAAAGCTCGAGAGAAAACTTAGAGAAAAATACAAACTTCATAGGTTGATTTCTATGGACTTTGTAGGAAAGAAACAAGCTCTCAGCACTTAGGTGATTTCAAGGTTGGTTCAACGACAAGGTTCAACCAAAATGTCCATCGGCAAGCTTCTAAGCAAGGATCGAACCATTGAACCGTTGAACCTTGAATTATTTTGGTTTAATGGGTTTAAAGGATCAACATCATCAGTAATAGTTAAGCGCATTTGTCAAGGTTCAAAATTTAACCGCTTTAAGGTTCAATGGCTTCAAAACACTTATCAAAGAGAAGAAGGCTTGAACTATTGAACCATTGAACCATTTTGGTTCAAAGGTTCAATGGGTTTAATGGTTCAAAGGTTCAACGTACGGTTGGTTCTAGCGAACAAAGGACTTAGCCAAATAAAGGGATTGAACTAATTGAACCGTTGAACCAAAGTTGGTTCAATCGGTAGGTTCAAGGGGCTGCCCCAAAGCCAAAGGAACGAGTTCCCTTGCGGAGGGCGGTGAACCAAGGTCTAGAACCCTTGTGGAGGGCAGCAAGCAAAAATAGACAAAGTGAATTCCTTCGAGAAAATGAACAAGGCAAAGGACAAAGTGAAATCCTTTAGAAAATTTGTTTGAAGGAATTCACCTGTAAAACAAAGCAAAGCCCAGTGGAAAGATTAGGTAAGGAAGATTTCCTTCAGACAAATTGCCTGAAGGAATTCCTTTAGACATTTTGTCTGAAGGAAATAAAGAATAAAGCCCACCAAAAGAAAGAAGCCCGAAGGCCATCTGAAGACTACCCGAAGGGCAGATACCCTTGTAGGGGGCTCTTCTTGACCCAAAGTAGGCTGTTTCTCAAGGCCTTGAAGGGCAGGTCCCTTCCAAGAAAGATCAAATGACAAAGCTGAAGGAATTACTGAGGAAAGTGACGTGCCCGTAGACATCAAAGTTACAATAATGAAATAGATGTTGATCTTTGTAGGTTTAAGCATGGAACCAAATGCATTCAAAGGCTTTAAGGCCAAGGCCAAAAGGAAGAACCATTGAGAGGAGCGTAAAGAGCTAGTAAAGCTGGGAACGTAGCCTCAAGAGCTTAAATTCTAGGAAGAGACAAAGCTGGAAAAGACAAAAGTAGAAAGAGGGAAAAGCCCAAAATATCTGTGTAGAAGTAATTTCAATAGGTGGAACAGTCCACTAAGCAGATATTTTGGCTTGCAAACATTGAAGGCCCAACCTGTTAGTCTCCTTTAGAGTAAAGACAAAATGGACAGCTATGCAGATGTCAGAGGGGATAGACTAGAAGATCTAGACCCAAGAAGAGACATATTAGATGAATGGACATGCCATAATTAAGGCAATGCACTGTTCCAAGCACGGTCCCTCTAAAAATAATTGAAAATGCATTGAAGGCATTGACTGCAGCATGGGCCGTCCCATGGGAGAGAGCGCCATGCCTTGCTCAGTGCCTATATATTGTAATCTCTTTTATTGTTTTAAGGAGATCTTCCCCTTACTAGAAGCAAAACTCTGCCCAAATTCAAAGGCATTACTGAGACTTTGAGCTCAGATTGTAGTTCATATTTCGTTGATTGAATGAGAAAGTAAGTTACTTGTAGACTTTGTGTTGTTATAGCTTGTGCTACATTAGGAGATTATTCTTATGTCTATCTTCTGAAAGCATTCTTGTTTATTCAATTTAACAAGCAGAACTAGCAGAAGTAATCGGGAAGGTGTCCTGAAGTCAATTGTGGAAGACTTTGTGCTGTCTCTAATTGTCTTTAGTTTGTTTATTTTCTATTTCTGTGTAAAGGACCTTGGGATGAATTTGTGCCCCCATTTTTCTTTGTATCTCACTCTAAGGGCAGTTGAAGTGGAGACTTTGTGCTACACTTCATTTTGTTGGTTACTGCACCCTCTTGGCACCCTGTTACTTATCCTACCAGAAAGAGTCTTGATGTTTGCAAGAACAAGCATTTCTGAAAGAAGAGAAGTGCCTTCTATCACTTCACCAAGATATCTACTATCCAGGAAGGGATCTGGCTCTTGGTTGAGTGTTACTTCTGAAAGAAGAGAAGTACCTTCACCAATCACCCAAGATTTCTCCTCTGTTTGTTAGCATCATCTCTGATAAAAGAGAGATGGATGGTTTATCCCAACCCTGTGTCTTACTTTCTGATTATATATATAGTGTATAGCCTCCGCATATTTAATAGGGAACCTCCCCTTGATGAGAGGAGAGATTTGTCCCCTTTGTATGTCGTAAACCTACAACATTGGATGACCGATTTCCCTATGCTGTGGTGATAGGAACTATTTTGGTCACCAGTTAGCTGGCTGACAAAATATTCACCCAACAGCTAGCATGACCAATATCAAGTGGGTAACTAGTAGATGGGATGTTTAACAAATGTCACTATGAAATAATGTGATTACTCCAATTTAATACAAAATCTAGGTTTGATAAATCAAAATATATAGGTAGTCAAACACTTATTTTTAATAGTCGTAAAAGGAACTCATCCTTGTTGTCAAACATGTATCATTGTTGATCTAATGTGAACACCATATTATTGAATGGAAATTTAATAGAAGATTGATCAAAGGATGTCCCAAAGCTAGGATACATGAAAGGGGAATTATTGGATTGGAATTGGTGCCTAGTAGGGTCAAATTGACATGATTAAAATGGAATTGGCCCCAATTAGGGAAAAATTGATTAAAAGTGATTTGATTTAGATTATCCCCAAATAGGGTGAACTTGATCAGATGTGTTTTAAGCTTAGATTGAACTTTGATGTTGGATTGGATTCAAATGAGAGAAAATATGGATGTCATGAATTCATCATTCCCAACTGATAGGTATGGGAAATTGAATGAAAAAATAAGGATATGAATTAGAAATGACTAGAGAAAGTGTTAGACTTGAACATGTTTGATTTGAACATGAGAAAATATCACATAAAGACTAGAATTTAATCCAAGTCTTAAAATGGTTTTGAATTAAACACTTGGGAAAATGACTAGAATGGTTTAAAATTCACATGGACAACATATCAATACAATTACACTCAAGAAAGGTATGAAATGTATGCACTTTAAAATTTTGAATGTAGAAAGGAATAATTTTGACATAAAACATGGACATAGTAATACCTCTTTATGTAGGTATGGCATGACAACGTTGTCGACTTTGGTTTTGACTTTGTTTGATGGGATTGATTTTTGAATGTAAGCAAGGTTTTGATGTGACAATCAAGTATAAACACATAAGCATCACAAGGGAATTTTAATAATTGACATGGGTTTACATCACATTCATTGAACCTTTGATATACTCACCTTGAGAAGATTAAATTTTTAAGATTCCTTAAAAAAATATTATACTTATTGGTGGTGTTTTAATCCCACCCTTATCTCAAAAGGTTTATACAAGAAATATTATCTTAGGGGGATGTTATCTTTGTAACCCTATATTAATGAATGATCTATGGAAAAAGAGGTATCTAAGAAGTAATCTAAACTCAATCTATTCACAATAGGGTCTTGTTCATTCACAACCACTTTAACTGTAAGGGTCTTAGTGAAGTGTTACCAAATTTGGGGTTTGATTATAATTTTACCTAGATTTATAGATGGTCCTTATATAAAAACCAAAATAAATGGTATGTGGGAACAAGTCCATCAATAAAGAAGTTCAATATTTTTACGAACATTGCTCATTTCTAGGGTACCACACCTTGGCCTTGAGTATTAGAAATAACTCCCTGGGGTTCAATCCTCATGTGATGATGTATAAAGAAAAAGATAGGCCTTCACAATGGTTATGATCCTAAATTTGTATACCCCACTGGATAAACAGGGTCTGGTACAAATGTTCGTTAATGACATCCTAGTCGTCACGCCCTAAAGACATGTGAGAAAATGGTGACATCTAACTTGCACAACCAAAAGAAAAAGGAAGGTATTATTGTTCTAATTCATGAAATTCCCCCTAGGGGTGAGCAAAGATCATAGAAGACAAATATTCAAGATAAAACAAATATGAACCTTATGTTTTTGAGTCACCTAAAAGGGAAGAGCATATGCACAAAATATCCTCACAAAATACTCAAGCAACATGAAACAAAAGAAAGTTGTATAAAATATTTTTTTTTGGAAAATAAGCAAGTTTTATTATAAAATAAATGAAATTTGAATCTATTTTAAGAAACCAAATGAAATGTGAGTACACAGTGTATGTTTGAATGAATCACCACATCCTATTTATAATTTGAAAAAAAATAAGGTAAGTGGTTTTACTTGGTGGGTCTTTGGCATGCGTAAATATACAAATAAAATGTTAAAAGTGATAGTGATGTAGAGGAAATTGAGGAAGTCACTTTAACATCCATTCATGTCCTTAGTTTCATAATCGATCTCATTCTTTGGTTGTGCTTAATATTTTCTGTCCTTGTCTCAAACTAGTTACACTATCTCTATAGAGATGCTCTATGATTTCCTTGTTATATTCCTAGTTCCTTGACAATCAAAAACATTAATTTGATAACTTAAAGTCTCTTTGATTGAACTAAAATCATTTCCCTTGCATGATATTCATTAGCTCACCTAAAGACTCTTAGTCTCTTTCTTGTCTCTTCTTAAGGAACCTCTTAGGTCCTTAGTGTCATTTCTATTTTTAGGTATTGGGAGTTCTATCCACTCACATGAATGATTATTGATTTTATTGTCTCACTTACCTCAGTCCTTTTGAAAGGCTCAATCTCACATCTCTATTCTCTATTTCATCTCAAGGTCACAAGGCTAATACAAGGCTTGTAGCCCTTTTTGAAATAATTTCATTTTTTAAACAAAAAAGGCACTTAAATCAAGGTGTAAATACATTTATAGCCTCATTTTAACCCAATTTAGATGTTTTTTGAGTTTCAATCCTTTAATCCTTTCTTATCTAGTGCTCCCTTTGCAAATTCCTCCTTTTTAGGCCTAATTAGGCCTTATATAACACCTCATTTCCAAAATATATATTTTAAAGATTGTACAACATTAAAACCTTTTTCATTAGTTAATTCACATAAAATTATGTCATATTAAAAAAAATAGAAATATTGGAGGGTTAAATCTCTTAAAATTAACCAAACCCTAAAACTAGGGGTTTTTAACCCTTGTCTAGGCCAAGAGCATGTGAAAATCAATATCTTGACTTGTATTGGGTTTCAAATCCCCAAATATCTTGTAAAATTTCTATCCTAGTATCCTTCAACTTTTTCAATATTATAGAGTCTCAGTTCAACCTCTAAATTGCACAAAATAACAGAAAGATAGTTCTATTTACTTGGATGAATATGTATGGTTACTAAAAGACTATTCTTCCTTTGGTACATTTCAAATCCACACTTGAGTATTTACACAGGGATAATACATGTTTTATGTTATAAAACTTGCATGAAAACATCATCATCATTTTGCCAAAGGTCATTCTCACTTCCCTTACCCATAGACTGTGTAAACAGGGCTATCTTCTTAACTGTGTCAAAGATTGGGGATTATCCACTTTCAAAAGGGTTTCAAGGACTCTTTATAATTAAAAAATAATTAAAATTATATCTTCTAACATGATAAATACTCTTCTTAAGTCTATATTTAACCACTTTCTCAATAAACAAGGTTTACTATGCTATATATTGACTGTGACCAATCTCATAATCCTCATGCAACACGTACTATGTTGTAACTATCTACAAACCTGATCTCTCTTGAATAATTTACATATAAAACCTTTATTTATCTTCTCCAAAAAAATCAAAATATACTTATCTCCTTCCCATTCCCTTGGTCCAATGCATGAATCCTTCTTAATAACTCAACAGAGTTACATACTGTATATTCAGGGTGTCTCCTTTTGCTAGGAACAGAGTATATTTCACTCAAAAAGAATTTTTCATTCCTAGTAGGTTGTTCCTATCCAAATGAGTTCCATGTAATTGGAAAAAACTTTAAAATTCATCCAATCTAGTTGACAATAATTCACACAACATGCTAGTGGTTTGGGAATAAAGTAACAACTATATGTTCACATATTTAATTGAGATGAAAACATGGTACTTGGAAAATCACATTTTCCAAGAATGACCATTACTTTTCAATGTTTATATAACCTTTAGGGGTCTTTATAAAGAGTTTGTAATATTTAATAGCATTCCAAATGTGAAATACTTGTTCATGCTCATTAGAACATTGATGCAAACCTACTCCCTTGACTGTAATTTATCATCCTTCCAAACCTGATGATTCACACACACCTTATTATGCATATGTGCCTGCATACCTTCAGATTCACCTGAGATAAATATACAAAAATAAAATAAAAAAATTGAATAAGAAAGAATCACAACAGTCATCTCTTTTTCATTGATTCATTCCCTTATATAAAATAGTCCATATGGGACTTAATCAGTTTGTTTTTTAGGGTATTAAATTCACTATCATTCTCAAATCCTCTCACTCCTCTCTTGGAGGTCTGCCCTCTCTACCACTCCAAGACTTACATACCATCATTCATTTTTCACCAACTTCTATGTTGGATTTCTAAGGTAGTTACAAAATTAACTATTTACTCTTCTACCCAATATATAGGTAAGTGGTGACCTATCAAAACTTGACTTTACCATTATGAAATTATCTCACATGACTTATTTCCACCTTATATATGACTTAATAAGACTCCTTAAACTAAATTATTCACCTAAAACCCCTAAAAATGTATTTAGCCTCTTTACAACATTTGAATTTTCAAATTACTATTTTGGAGGGAAAACTTCCAATTCAAATTCTAAGCCATATCATGGATTCTTAAGACCTCTAGGACCTTAATTAGACCTCTTAACATGTAATACAACATTAAACACTATATTTTTGAGTATATTTGACCCCTTATAGACTAAAACACACAAATGAGGTTTTCTTGCCTTGATGCTCCTGCATCATACCCCACAAGAGGCAGAAAACTTGAGCTACCTTCTTTATTTCTTGCCTTATAATTTGTCCTTTTATGGTCCTTCGTGCTCACATGATTGTTATGCTTCATTTTGTGTTCCTGCTTACTTGTCAAACACTTACTCTTTTTCTTCTTGGCCTTGTCTATTCATTATATCCATTCATCCTCCACCTCCATGAGGTACTCCCAATGCTATAGTTTTGTATTTTATTCATATTTCACCTTTTCCAAATCATTTGGAACCTCTTCACACTCAGCTGTAACCAACTTGTATGCATTTGTCTTTCTCATGCTTGTTTCATGACTTCTTTTCTCTTCAATCTCACTTGTGGCTTGCTTGTCTAGAGTATGTTTCTTTTTGTTCATGATTTAATATTTTTCATGAGGATATATTAGCCTCTCATTCATGTCAAGATTTATCATTTGTCCCATTTGAACTTCTCTTGCTGCCTCTACTTCACTTTCTTTCTCTTTTTGGTTGCTTTTCCCATCATCTTGCTCACTAGGCAAGATCAATTTCTTGTTTCACTCATCCTTTTCATAGTGCATCATGACTTGACCAATAATTGGTCTCCCATATACATGTTTATTAATTAAAAACTCAGCATTATCTTGACCTATTATGTAACTCATCTTTTCTGCTTTTTCATGCCTCATTTGCTTCTTTACTTCCTTGCCAATTCATACATCTTCTTGTACTTCTCTTTGAAGCTCTCTGCTTTGTGTTCATTAGAGTTTATACTTGATCTTGACCTAATGTATCTCACCTATTTGTAGCTCCTTTGATGGGCTAAACAAGTCCTCCAACATTCTTAATTCCTCTTGCAACTTGAATGTATCAATCTCTTCATTTGCTTCATCAAACTTTGGTGTACTTTATTCTTTATTGTCTTGGATAGCTTGCTCT
Organism: Torreya grandis; assembly: GCA_037957365.1. Classification (NCBI taxonomy): domain Eukaryota; kingdom Viridiplantae; phylum Streptophyta; class Pinopsida; order Cupressales; family Taxaceae; genus Torreya; species Torreya grandis. The sequence goes on from JARHVA010000267.1 coordinate 4,638,993, forward strand.
TTATCTCTTCCTTAGACTCATTTTTTGAGAGTCATGTCAACCTTCTTTAGCTGCATATCATCTTTCTCAAGCACTCTTTGAGGTGTTTCTTCCTCAACTTACCATGCTACACCCTCATTCAACAATGTCATTATTTCCATGTACAAGTTATCTTCATGACTAGAGTATAATTCAAATGAATCATCATATGCAACATCTGAAAACAAATGTATCAAACAATTATATTCTATGCACTCATATGGTTGTACCTTCACTTCTTTTTCTTGGTTTGCATGCACCACCTTGCTTGAGTTCCTTGTTGGCTTGTCATCCTCTTCTATCTTCATGATTTCTTGGGATTCACTTATCATGTGATCCTCTTATACTCTTTCCATATTATTTATCACCCATTTTCTGCCTTGTAATTTCATGGGCTGCCACTTGCCTCTCTTTTCATTACTCTCATGCCTCATACCTTGGTCATCTATCATGCCAACTTGATGTTCTTTGCCATTTTCCTTTTGTTTCCACATTTGTGCTTGATTTCCACCTGTACTCTTACTTTGTTTGACCTCTTGCTTGAGGTTCATCTCCTTCTTCTCTTCACCTTCTTGTTTTAGCCAATTCGGCCATACATACCCGTGCCCTTAATTTTTCTTTGAGGGCTGCAATCTACAATACCTTTCCTTAATCTGAATATTAGCTTTATATTCATCATATATACATTCAAAATCTATGCTTAATCTCTCATTTACCTCCATAGGTAACTACTTCACCTTAACTCTTCATCTATGCCTTAATGGGTTACTTTCTTGTCTTCTTGGTGTACCATATCCTTTATTTTAGCTGCTATACATGGAAATACATCATAGAATTCCTCTTTCTCTTCATTTTCTACATGTGATATGTCTTCAATCTTCAACTCTTTGTCTTATTCATGAAGTTATTTTACTTTATCATTCTCTTTCCATTTGATGATTGTCATTATTGACCAATTCTTCATCAATTTTGAGGCCTCAAGCTTGGCCTTTATCAACATTGTCTTCATACTTGTAATCACAAACTCAAAAGCAATGTTACCATATAAAATTAGAGACCATATAGTCTCTTTGAATTCCTTTGGCATAGGCATTTTCCATCTCCTCTTGTTTTCATCTTCATGTGCTCTTCTTGGCACTTATTTCATCTTCTTGTTCTCTTCAATGAGAACTCTCTTCATAACTTCTCTTTCTTGTTGCTCACTTGGCAAAATCTTCTTTCTCATGCCTCTTTGGGCTGTCCTCTCAATCTTCTTCTCACATTTCAAGACACCTTTATTATGCCTTATTCTTCTCATAAGTGATTCTATGGCCCACCTTACTCTCTTTTTTATATTTTAGCCACTCCATTAGCTTTCTTGTTCTCTCATGATCTTCACCATGAGCTCAATATTCTCAAATATCTTCCCAATTCTCTTTTTATGTCCTATATTTATTTGTCTATATCCATCTCCTTCATGTTTCCTTCTTTTCTTAGCCTATTTAGACCTATTTTAGCAATTATTTCAAGATTTCATCTTAGACATCTTGTGGGCCTTTCATTTTCTTTAATATACTCTCTAGGATCTCTTCTTAACTCTCTTGACTCTCCTTTTGAGTCTCTTATCTTCCTCTTCTCTCTTGGAGATTCAATGCTCTCTTTTCCTCTATCTCTTCTAGCCTTCTCTTGACTAGTTCTTGTCCTTCTCAAGGACTTTGGGGCCATCTCTCTCGTCACTTTATCATTATTATTATCCTCTATGCTGACCTTATCATATCAAACCTGAAACTTCTCTTCTCCCTCAACACCCTGTAAGTTACTTCTCATACACAACTCATAACACTATGCATGCTTCTCAAATCAAAAAAGAATAAAGCAATCAAAACACAATTATTACCCAAGAATACCTTGCTATATTTGATACCAAAATGATGCATAATAAATTGAGGAAGTCACTTTAACATCCATTCATGTCCTTAGTTTCATAACTGATCTCATTCTTTGGTTGTGCTTAATATTGTTTGTCCGTATCTCAAACTAGTTCCATTATCTCTATGGAGATGCTCTATGATTTATTTGTTAGATTCCTTGTTCCTTGAAAATTAAAAACATTCATTTGATATATTTAAGTCTCTTTGATTTAACTACAATCATTTCCCTTGCATATAATTCATTATCTCACCTAAAGACTCTTAGTCTATTTCTTGTCTCTTGTTAAGGAACCTCTTAGGTCCTTAGTGTCATTTACTCTTTCAAGTATTGGGAGTTCTCTCCACTTACATGAATGTTCCTTGTTGTTCTTGTCTCACTTTTGAAAGGCTCAATCTCATAATTCTATTCTCTATTTCATCTCAAGGTCACAAGGCTAATACAAGGCTTTTAGCCTTTTTTGAAATAATTTCCTTTTTTAAAAAAAAGGCACTTACCTCAAGGTGAAAATACATTTATAGCCTCATTTTAACCCCATTGAGATGATTTTTGATTTTAAATCCTTTTATCCTTTCTTATCTAGTGCTCCCTTTGAAAATTCCTCCTCTTAACGCCTAATTAGGCCTTATATAACACCTCACTATCCAAATCCATACTTGTATAGATTGTACAAATCTAAAACCTTTTTCATCAGTTAATTCACATAAAATTATGACATATTAAATAAAATATCAATATTGGAGGGTTAAATCTCTTAAAATTAACCAAACCCTAAAATTAGGGTTTCTTGACCCCTATCTAGGTCGAGAGCTTATGAAAATCAATATCTTGACTTGTGTTGGGTTTCAAATCCCCAAATATCTTGTAAAAGTTTTGTCCTAGTATTTTTCAACTTTTTAAATCTTCTAGAGTCTTAGTTCAACCTCTAAATTGCATAAAATAACAGGTAAAATGTCAATTATGTTTACTTGGATAACTATGTATGGCTACTAAAAGACTATTCTTCCTTTGGTACATTTCAAATCCACACCTGAGTACTTACATAGGGATCATACATGTATGTTATAAAAATTGATTGAAAACATCCTCATCATTTTCCCAAAGGTCATTTTCACTTCCCTTACCTGTAGACTATGTAAATAGGGCTATCTTTTTTATTGTGTCAAAGATTGGGGATTATCCAATCTCATAGGGGTTTCAAGGACCATTTATGATTAAACATGCATTAAAATTCAATCTTATAACATGATAAATCCTCTTCTTAAGTCTATAATTAATCACTTTCTCAATAAATAAGGTTTACTATGTTATATATTGACTATGAGCAATCTCATAATCCTCATACAACAAGTACTATGTTGTAACTATCTACAAACCAAAAGTCTCTTGAATAGTTTACATATAAAACCTTGATTTCTCTCTTCCAAAAAAGTCAAAATATACTTATCTCCTACCCATTCCCTTAGTCCAATGCATGAATCCTTCTTAACAACTCAATAGGGTTAATAATGTATATTCAGGGTTTCTCTTTTTGCCAAGAATAAAGTATATTTAACTCAAAAAGAATTGTTCCTTCCTATCAAGTTTTTCTTATCCAAATGAGTTCCATGTAATTGGAAATAACTATAAAATTCATCCAAGCTAGTTGATAGTAATTCACACAACATGCTAGTTGTCTGGGAACAAAGTAACAACTGTATGTTCACATATTTAACTGAGATAAAAACGTGGTACTTGGAAAATCACATTTTTAAATAATGATCATCACTTTGAAACATTTATATAACCTTTAGGGGTCTTTATAAAGAGTTTGTTATATTCAATAACACTCCAAACGTGGAATACTTATTCACACTCATTAGAACATTGATGCAAACCTACTCCCTTGACTATAATTTATCATCCTTCCAAACGTGATGGTTCACACACCTTATGCATATATACCTACATACCAGATTCACCTGAGACAAATCTATAAAAATCAAATCAAAAAATTGAATAAGAAAGAATCACAACAATCATCTCTTTTTCATTGATTCATTCCCTTATACAAAACAATCCATATGGGACTTAATCAGTTTGTTTTTGAGGGTATTTTATTCACTATAATTATCAAAATCTATTAATTCTCTCTTTGAGGTCTCTCCTCTCTACCAATCCAAGACTTATGTACCATCATTCATTTTTCACCAACTTCTTCATTGGTTTTCCAAGGTAGTTACAAAACTAACTGTTTACTCTTCTACCCAACGTAGGGGTAAGTGATGACCTATCAAAACTTAAAATCCCCTTATGAAATTATATCACATGACTTATTTAAAACTTATATATGAATTAATTAGACTACTTAAACCAAATTATTCACCTAAAAACCCCTACACATGTATTTAGCCTCTTTACAACATTTAAATTTTCAAATTACTATTTTGGAGGGAAAACTTCCAATTCATATTCTAATCCATATCATGGATTATTAAGAACTATAAGACCTTAATTATACCTATTAACATTTACTAAAACCCTGAACACTATCTTTTTAATTAGATTTGACCCCTTATAGACTAAAACACATAAATGAGGTTTTCTTGCATTGATGCTCATGTATCAAACAATTAGTATTTTAATGATAAATTATAAATTATAAATAAGTTTTATACAAAATTTTTAGAGGTTTCTAATAGGAAAAATAATTACACCCCTAAAAAAATTAAGATTAAAATAGTTAACATATCAAAAGCTATGATTATTTTACCAGTTGTTTTTAGCCAAAAAAATCAGAAATAAAAAGTAACAGTTAATAATTTGATCATAACTCATAAAATCTATTTTATTTTTAAACTAAAATTTACAAAGTTTTTTATAGGAGAAATATACACATTATTAAAAAATTTTATATTAAAATAGATAAAAAATCAAAATTTATGAACATTTTACTATCTGTTTCTTAGTCAAAAATAAAATTAGAAATAAAAAGTGGCAGTTAGTAATTTGAACATAAATCCTAAAATAAATATTACTTTTAGATAAAAGTTTTAGAGGTTTTTTATAGGACAAATAAGTACACCCTTAAAAGAATTTTTGTTAAAAAATATAATAGATTAAAAGTTATGATCATTTTACAAGATGTTTTCTAAAAAACCAAAATAATTTTTTTAAAATAGGAGACTGATAAATAAGATTGGAAGAATTTGTGGGGTGAGAGTTGAGTACCACCAAGAATGCCATATGTATTATTATAATATATAACCCATTAATTATACTCATAAAATATCTGAATTTTTTTAAATAAATCAAGAATAATTATTGATCTATACCTAAGAATTCGTTAGCATACAAAGATTAACTAACAAATGTTAAAATTAAACTAATATGATGAAAATATTCATTAGAAACCTCATCTTTGTGTATGATTTGAATCAAATGTATCATAAATAAGTCTTTGTCAATAAAAATTCATGTTGAAACATATCCTTTGAAGCTATAGATTAGTTGAATTTGATCAAGAATAGAAAAGGTGATGTACAAGAAGACTTTAGAATTTGTCAGTACTTCATTCTTTAATTTGAGCATGTAAATTATAATGAGATGAGATATATTTAAATAAATCAAGATCAAAGAGGACCCTTCATCTTGACTCTAAGATTATCAGCTGCAATCGAGTCCTTAATAATGTACATAAATTGACACCTGGATCGCTAATATGAGTCCTTCATCTTGCTCAAGATAAAAGGTGGATGATGGCTCTTGAAAATATCAAAGAAGGATTAATATGAGCGTTTAATTTTGTTTCCAAGATGAATAATGAAGGATTCTCCTTATAATATCTTAATGAGAGTCATTTTGGACCTTTAATCTTATTTTCAAGATGAAGGGTGGAGAATTAGTCCCAAGAAATCCCATGGATAATCAATGTAGGTCCTTTATCTCATTTCCAAGATGAAGGGTTGAGAATGTTCCCTTAAAATATCTCACAAGATTCATTATGGGCTCTTCATCTTATCTCCAAAATGAAAGGCAGAGAATGATCTTGCATATTAATTCATTTAGTAAATTGTTTGGCTCACAAAATAATATTTTATAAGATCTCAAGATTCTTTCTTGAATGAAGATACCTTTTGGAAGGAAAATGAGGAATTAACAATTGAAAGGAAATTATAATTTTATTTGCATAGAACTATAATTAGAATAATGATTAATTAAATTAATTAAAGATTAATTTTATTAATATAATGTGATAAATTTGATTAGAATAATGATTTAGAGAAGAGGAATTGATTATATTAATTGATAAATAAAGAGAAATTAATGAATTGATTCAAGTAAAATAGTTGAATAGAAAAAATGACCAAAATGATAATTGAACAGATCTAATATAGTGAATTATCTAATATAGTGAATTATCCCACCTAGAGATTCTTCAAGGTGAGTTCAAAACATATGTTAGATGAATATATGAATTTAGACCAATTTGTATGCAATTGTAGGAAGTCATTCTATTTTGTAATTTTGACATGAAAGTGATAAAAATGAAATGTCTACAACCATTGAATGTATTCATTGAGTCCAATTTACCTAATTTTAGTCATCTATATACATATTAATATAATTTTATTTCTTTTTTTGTACATAAAATTTTTGGGGCGCTTAACAAGAATTCTCTATACTGTTTATGCACTAAAAGTCCAACTTCCTACCCAAGAGGCTTATGCATAGCTACTTGATTCTTGATTTGATTATATGTTAACCCTAAAAAATCAATCTATTAAGTCAACTAAGTCATAGAGGACATTGGCTCATATTTCTTAAGGTCTAGGTTTGTGGTGATGGTTTAGTATCCTTAATTTGGCTACCAATACATTTTATAGAATCCCATATATATATATATGAATTATAATCTATGTTGTATATTATTAATGCATTAAAATTTTGCATACACAAAATATGATTATAATGTATTCATCAATTAAGAAAGGGTGGGGTTACAATCCAATGTTTCTCTTTGGGTAAAATTTACAGTCCATCATTTTGAAGCTATCTAGTTCACTAGAATATGTTTGTCTGATATAGGAGTTTGTAATCAACTACTCCAAGAATTTTTGGATTGCAGGCTTGTTGATGATGAGTCACTCCAAGACATTTATGATATCTCTACCATGGAAGCATGTTTATAAGATTATAGATTTGAATTTACATAGTTTGAAGTGTGTTTTATTATAAAAGCTACACTACTAAGAGAACACCATAACACTGTTATAGATAATATTTACATTGGATATTTATCGGGATGGTAAATAGTAAATTGGTTGATATTTACTGGATGGTAAATAGTTATAGATTAATACCGTATGGTTAATATGGTCAATTTGTATATGTTAGAATATTATATTGTTGATATAATGTTATATATTATAACAATATATTGTATTTAGATGTATGCACTATTATAGGAGGTTTTATAGGTGAGAAAATATTGGGGAGTTGTTATAGGACATTATTCTTATATATATGTATGTAATTATCAAAGAATTAATTAGATAGAAAGATTATTATTATGTGATTTAAATTTGTCTCTATGTTTAGCTTTGTCTACGCTTAAAGCTCTTGAAAATCACATCATTGGTATTAGAGCGGGTTAAATTTATACCTGTGATGGATGAATAATCTATTTTTAGGGGTAGTTTTATTGTTGTCCTTGTTACCCTGATGCATGAGAGTTTGAATCTTTAGCATTGCATTGACTAGTCTTAGTTTTATAAAATTGATTTGTGACCTTTAATACGTCTTGTACAACTGTGATTACTCTCATGTTTTGCAAATCTTTTTATCGGTGATCTAACGCCTCTATCACAAATTTGGTATTTTTAAGGAAGGATGAGTTATATATCTATTCTATTTGGATCAGACGCTTTGGACTACGTATTACTTTGGCTTCACTCTCTAAGCATTTGGCGATTTTAGACTTCTATTTTAAGTTTTATATTTCTCAAACTCAATGTTCAGAATTGACCAAACTCAGTTTTTAAATGCATCATTCAAAGTTTGTAGTCATTTGGTATAAGCCAATGTTTTGTGCCAGATTACAAGCTCGAGCCCGGTCATATCCTTACAAACTGTGTGTCTTTTCTATTTCATGCATGCATAAGCTCTTTCAATCAGATAACTAATTATTTATTTCATTCTACATGTATTATTGGTGTGTCCTCATTATCAATTTTATGAGTTCATACAATTTACAATTATCTTAGATGTCAAACCATGCACTTCTCACTCATCATTAATGTTATGTGACCATATTCATATCAGTGGTATTCATCCATCATTCTTGGCCTCTTCAAATTTTATGCATAACTCCACGTGCAACCTCATGTGCAGATCTGTGTGATAGTGTGTCAGTAATAGTGGTAAATGGTTCTATTTTTTATGATTTGAAATCATACAAAATTTTCTTTTTAGGTGATGATTTATAAATTAGATTTTTTTAAATATTAATTAAATAGTCCTCTTAAGTGTCAATAAGAGTCTTTTATAACATAGATTACTTTCAATTGTATTTAAGGTTTTGTTTTTATAGTCCTTTATGTTTAGTTTTATTTGTTAAAGCTATAAGTCATAGTTTAATGAGGAGTTCATAATTTTATAATAGCCTTATGAGTAGTTTCAATAATATCTTTGTCATAGATTAGAGTTCGAAGTCGGTTAAGTCTTTCTTTTAGGTGAGTTTCAATTATTATATTATAGTTAGTCTTATGATTTATTTTAAGTTTATTATGAGTTTAGTCATATTTTGTCAAACTATTAAAAATATGTCAAAAAAAGTCAAAGTCAAGAGTCAAAATTGTAAAAATAAAAAGAATTTGCCTTACGGACACATTTTTGCTTGTACGTGATGTCTGCATTATGGGGGGGATTTCCCTTAGGAGCTTTATCATGATATGACCTGAGTGAGTAGTGACATATTGGAGGTTGGAGGCTACATGAAGGAAGGAGGTCTTTTAACGACCTCTTGTTAGTCGTCAATGATGGGGTCGCATCATGTTTTGGTGACGTATGTGGTGTATATTTCATTTTAACATGGTGTGGATTTTAGTTTTTTCAATATGTTTGATTTTTGGAAAATTTCACATTGTGGGTGGGGAACATAGAGTAATGTTTCATTTTCCATTCAAAACCAAACCGACTAAAGTCAAGGAACACTACCAGTGGTAATGGTAGTCTTCTTTTCTATGTGAGATTGAATGGCATGATCGTACACAGTGGCTAGAAGTAATAAGTTGATTTATTATAAGGTCAAATTCGACATTTAGTGGATGCTTTCTTTTAGTTATAGTTTGGTGTGTAAAATATGTAAACAAAATCTTGATGTTTTAACTCTTAGTAGAAAACATTGTAGAGTGTGTCTCTAAGTTTATTGTAACACTCATAGATTTGGAAAAAATTGGTGGTTGATCCATAAAACCACATATGTAAAAAGGTAAATAAACTTTTACTAGTGTAGCTATCCTCTGATTGCCTTTCTTGTTTATAAATATTATCCACCAATGGAATGCCAAGTGTGTTATTTTCATGAAGTAAATATGGGATGCATTTCTTCGCATAGTTGTGGTCATGTACAATAAGATAGTCAACCAATTAGAAGTTTACATGCCCTTATTTGATCCAAATTATGAAGCAATCCTGTACAACATGTTACAAAAGAAAAATGAGTTATTTTTTACCATGTCAGCATTAGGGGGTGAATGTTATAGATAATGTTTACATGGGATATTTACCGAGATGGTAAATAGTAAATAGGTTGATATTTACTAGATGGTAAATAGTTAGAGATTATAATTGTATGGTTGATATGGTTGATATTTATCGACATGGTAAATAGTAAATAGGTTGATATTTACTAGATGGTAAATAGTTAGAGATTATAATTGTATGGTTGATATGATAAATTTATATAGGTTTTATAGGTAAGAGAATATTGGGGAGTTGTTATAGGACATTATTCTTATAACAACTAGAAAGATATAAAGATTATTACTGTGTGATTTAAATTTGTCTTCATGTTTGGCTTTGTCTGTGCTTAAAGATCCAGCAAATCATATCAAGCACAACAGGAAAATAAGAAAATAACAACTTTATTAAGAAAATAACAACTTTATTGCATAAGGTAGTTTTTAATACAAATTTTCACTATAAGTAAGTCCTGTTATTATTAGAATACATGTGTTTAGTAAGTATACTACTATAATTTGTGATGAGTTTTAGCTTGTATTTAGTAGTTTGTTTTAACAATACACTGATATTAAAATAGGTGAAAATTTTGTGGTATTATTAACTCTTTAATAATAAAAATTATCCCCATTATATGTGTGTATAATTTATTGACTATATTCCAAAAATTATTTTCTTGTATCACTCTCTCTAAATTCTCATATTTGGTATCAGAACAATCTAAGGTTTTATTCTTGTGATGAGAAAATAACTTATTACAAGAATAACTTCTATATTCTTTATTGTCTCGGTTTATGAAATTTAGAATTATTTTTTGTTGTCCAAGTTCATGAAATTTAGTTATTGATAAAATTATTTTAGGTATTTTTTTACATACCTATTTTGTGAATATTTATTTTTATTTACTTGGAGGAGGATGTGGTGGATTTTAGTGTTATTTTATCTTTCCCAGTAGGGATCAGTTAAAACATATGCGTATCTATATAGGTGCAGCCTATTAGTGTAGGCCTATGCATATTATTAGCTTCTACCGATGATTAGATTATGATGGAAACACTCTAAAATATGTGGTGTTTATATTGGTAAGGGAATTGATGTGAATCAAGAATAACTCTAGGCTACATCAACGCCCTTACCAATGTGACCAAATTCTCAAAGTCACTTCAACACCCTTACTAATGTGACCAAATTCTCAAAGTCACATCAATGCCTTACCCCAACATGAATCTTTCTATTTATGTGACAAAAGACTAATGATTGTCAATTAAAACACAATTGTCAACTACTACTAAACATAACTAATGAGACATTAAAACACTAACTAAAGTTAATGGGAAAGTAATAACAAAACAACAAAATCAGCTACCAAAGCAATGCTTTTATTAAATTTAATGGTCTAGAAAGTGGATAGGTCAATCGTTAGGACCATCTAATCTCTTAGCATTGTCCAAACTTACTTCAACATAAACATAATAGTTGAGTTTATTTGGATAAAAGACATGCTCCTCCAAGAGCTGATTTGAACTCCTTCTCAATGTCTTGAATCTCTTCCCTCTTGGTGTTATGTATCTACTCATCTTATACTACTTCTCAAGCTACATTAATAGGTACACATTTTGAGTTTTTTGGTTGCCACAGTTTCTTCAGCCTTGAATGTTAGGTGGGATTCTAGGGAGAGTGTTATGATACCTCCTAGGATTACTAACTTGCTCCCCTCAGTGCTAGACACTCCCTCATGAGCATTATCAGATTCTATGTTGGCCCTTTCATAGTGATAGACAATGACACACATAATTCCTTTAACCTGGGCATGATTAGATATGTTTGATGGGATTAACATGTAGTATTTCTGACTTTCATTAGCCCATGATCTATGAGGGTTCTTAATCCCTGCGCCGCCCCCCCCCCCCGCCCCGCATGGATATTTGTAGTGTTACCTTAACCACATGGGTTGGGGCTTTATTGCATGGGATTTAGCCGTTTTTGTTTATTTCTAGTACTTTAGCTCTTTTTCATTTAATTAGTCTTTGATCCTAAGGTCCTTTTACTCTAACACTTTATATTTTAAGTGCATGTATTCTTGAATCCCATTGACCTTCTTTTGGTCATTTGTGGAGATTAAAATAATTTATTTGTTTCTTTAATTTATATTTTTTAATGTTGGCTAATAAGGGTCCTGAAGTTAATAGATCTGAGCAGGATTTTATCATTCTAAAGTAGGAATTGTCTCTCAAAAAGCTTGTGAATAACCAAAAAAAGAAAATTAATCATTTATCTTCTAAATCTATGATTACTGGTAAGGTTATTTTCCAAAGATTTGACCCTTTGAAATTAGCTCCTAACTTAAACACTTTTAGGCAGGATATGGATACCACTTTTAAGAAAATTTTTAGATCTGTTATGATATTTGTAGTTAGGGTCCTACTACTGTGGAAATGAAGCATAATTTACACCTTGGATTGATCACCAACTCTTTCATAGAGGACAAGGTTTGTGATCTAGGCTGTGGCTTTTAACTAATGGGGGAGAGAAAGCCATGGTGGAGATTGATGCACATGGTAAGAGTGCTAGTCTCTTCAAGCCCACTGAGGTGGACCACATTTAATTTTCTCATGTTTTTTTATGTTCATCATTGAATCCTAAGAAAGGGTATTCCCTTGATGAAAAGTATTTTGATTTAAATACATTTTTAAAGCTATTCTAATATGCCTGATACTATAGTTAGTTTTTGGATTATTCAATACTTTCATAATGAACTCATGACCAATAGCATCTAGTTCAAGGCTACTTGGGTTTCCCTAAAGATCCAAATTTCCATTTCAATAATATACTACAAAGCTACTAGGTTTTTCTATTATTGCAGCTTGTGGTAGTGTACATTTTTGTACTTAATTATAATATCATAACTCTTTTATGTTAAATGATACATACTGCTTGGTGTCCTTCAGGTGTAGGCATATTGGTAAGGTCTAGTTTACACTCAAGATTTAGTCATGAGGGTGAAACCTACGAATATAAAGTTCAAAGAATATATATTAGTAATTTCCCCAGAGGTGCAAATTATGTCTAAAGGGATGACGTACTTTGCATTTTTGGTAAACTAGAGTTTTGTAAAATGAAAGAGTGTAAATTAGTAGTTGTACCTTAGTTTAAACCCATGACCACTGAATCATCTCACCTTTTGAATAAGATGTGGTGTGAAACAATAATCTAATATTTATGGTGGAGGTGACAATGTAAAACAATATTGTGTGTTCCTTCATATGACATGGCAATGCGCTATGTAAGGAGGAGACATTTCATTTACAGTGAGCTTGAGAAATTGTAAATTGGTGGGGAAGGGAAAGGCCATACAAAACATGAAAGTGGTGAAGTATTTTAAGGTGAATTGGATGGTGATGATGAGGGGAAATGACAGGGTATTTCAAGAGATGAACTCCAAACCTGAGGAGATACATGTTCAAATTTCAATGACATATCACATCTATCAATGCAATTTGTAGCATAGACAAATGAAAGCTACAAGATAGGCTTTAAGACCTCAATGCCTTGGCCCCACATCAGTGGCATGGCATTTTGATTCAATCCATGTTGAAAACAAATCAACTCTCCTAAAATCCTCATCAACCCTTGACAATAAAAAAGGCTAATCAAAGATGCAACCACCTTGCAAGCTACATACCCTTTTGAAATCAGTGATAGTCATGTAAATTTAAAAGTTACTTTGAATTTGGGTTTGGTGTTTGATATGTGCCCCTTGGTGTATGATATCATCACAAATACCTTGTCATTTCCCGCCTCCATTGCCACTCATCTCACCTTGAAATATGTCACTATTTACATGTTTTGTATGGCCTTGCCCTTTCTTTTAGGGGTATGCGTATGGTGTTTCCATATGTTCTTAAGCATGATGTAATTACTTTAGGTATCAATATATTGGAATCATGGATACATGAAAGCTACAAGATAGACTCTGGGACCTCAATGTCTTGTCCAAGCATCAACAACATTGCATCATTGATTTGAGTTGCATGAGATGTGAATCCATGCTATAATCCAATCAACTCTTGTGATGTCCTCGCCCACCCTTGAAAATAGAAAATGGCCAATTAAATTTGTCACCACCTTGATTTCATACAAATGACATGTACCATTTTACACTATTGTTACATTGACATGTTAGTTTAAAATTTAACATAGTCACATGTGTAGGCGTAAATTATATGGGATAAGTATTATCCATATGTCATCGCAGAGAAAAATTCTTGTCTTCTAAATGATCACATGCCCATTAATGCTAATATTATATTACATTATTATATTATATATAATATTATATTTTTATATGGCCCCTTGGTGTATGATATCACCTAAAATACCTTGTCATTACCCCTTACCATCACTATACAACTCACCTTGAAATATTTCACTATTTACATGTTTTGTATAACCTTGCCCTTTCTTCTAGGGATCTAAGTATGGTGTTTACATATGTTTTTAAGTTGTATATAACTGTTCTAGTTGTAATATATTAGCAACATCGATGAATGGAAGCTAAAGATGGACTCGTGGACCTTAATGTCTTTTCTCCACATCAATGACAATACATCGATGATTCGAGTTTGACATTAGATGTGGAGTCATATCACAATAAAATAAGCTCTCATGATTTCCATGTCCACCTTTGACAATATGAAATGGCCAATCAAATATACCACCACCCTACAAGATACAAACCCTTTTGTTATGGGTGTAGGAATGTAAATCTAAATAGTTGTGCTAAATGCAACTTTCGTATAAAATGTGTACCCTCTAGTTTATTATATTAAATATAATATAATATAGGATATATTATATTATGTAGTTTTAATCTTATTTAAATTGACACTTGGTGCTTTAGTGGAAGATATAGATTGTATTTATAGATATGACATGCCACTAAACTTTGCACATGCATCTCCCCTAACTTCTTTGAATCCATCCCCTAAAATACCCTATAATTGTCTCTCCCCATCACCACATAGCTCACCTATAAATATTTTTCTTAGTTTATATTATGTATGGTCTTTCCCTTCCCCACCACTTTGCCATTGCTCAAGTTTACCATGAAATAGATTGTGTCCTCACACAACTCACTATTATACCATATGAAGGAACAAACCTCATTTTTCAGCATCCCCTCTACAATAAATATTAGATTACACATGTTTCCATCATGTATTGCATCAATAATATAGTTTAGTGGAATCTATAAATTAAATTAACATACGAGACATGCCATTAAACTTTGCACCACCTCCACCTAAAATATTAGATTATTGTTGCATATTGCATTATGCACAAAAGGTGAGATGAGGTCGAGGGTCATGGGTCTCAATTGAGGTAAAAATATTAATTTACATTATTTATCTTTACAAAATCCTACTTTACTAAAAGTGAAAATTACCACATCCCTTCTGGTGTAACTTGCACCTTTGGGGAAACTACAAGTACATGACATATTGAAACTTTGGTTGTTTTGAGGGATTGCACCTTCACAACAATGTGACATAGATCAGGTGGACATTTATGTCTTTGATTGATTTTTTTTATAATCTTCTTTGACAATGAGGTGCATATTGGTAGCGATAATATGGTACCACTCATTGATTAGATGGATAGTCTAAAAAATAGTTTAGTTTAGAAATTATTTTATTAATTAGTAATATATAGAGAGTAATAATAGTAATATTATATTAAAAATATTATAATAGATATCTTCGATAAGTATTTTAAAGTTATATATATTCAATATAATAACACTATAAATTATTATATTTTTTATATTGATATGTCATAATTATAAATATATATTATAGTAGTAACAAAAATATACATGTCAATGAGATGTGGGTGAATTGTAATGTGGCTTGGTTGTTTCAAGCTCAAATTAGATTCAAATCTCGCTAGGCATATTATGGTATTCTCTAGCCTTGTTGTGACTATTGGTAGTATTATAGTGGTTAATCACTTGGGGATATGGACCGTGTTCAGTTTTGGATGGGTGGAATCATAATAAAAAAATATATTCAATGTTAACTCTCTTATTTTTGTACATCATGTGAAACAACCCGAACACAACCAACTACTAACAAAACTAAATAAAACATTAAATAAATACATAAATACCTTAGATCATAAATGACCCAATAAACTTCCCCTTGATCCAAAGGGGTATATAAGAAAAAAACATTGGAGCAATGACTCTGAAGTCATCAAAGAAACTTTGAAACAACTGCAACCAGTGTATCGTACATTTTGGTACTATCTAAAATTGATGTCGATCCATATAGAAGTATGCCCTATGAGTTGTGGCATAAAAATTTGATGAACATGATCAAAGTCTATCTAGCTACATTGATCTACATAATTTTCCACCTAGAAGCCCATCAAAGTGACTAATTCATACTATATATAACACATATCTCTGATGTCCAACAAATGTTGACTACTTTTACTCAACACTATTGGTTCTATCAACCCCTATCAACTCATATTATCACCAACAAATGATCGAAGATCAACCAATGCTATATCTTCTCCCCTATTATATGAGAGGTGAGAAGTCGTGCATTAAGATAATCAAAATAAACTAACACTGTCTAATCCATGTCATAAATATTAGATATAGAAATCGAAAAATAGATTTGAAAGTAAGAACATAAGCCAAAAAATGTTACTACAATAGATCCTGGTTTTGAGCCTAGTAGCTCACAAAAGATGGGTGAATCACTGATCACTCAAAAAAAGCTATCAGGTCAATCGGGGCCATAAACCTCGACCATATAGTATGCCTCCTGATTAGAAGAAGTGTCAAAATTATTAGAATATTTGGAGTAACTAGAAGATCTACCACTAGAATGATCTACATAATTTGCCTTAGTTTTCTTTTTATGTGGAGAGTGGGGTCGTTGAGAAGGACATACATGTGCAAGATGTCCAATACCACCACATTTGAAACATCTAGTCTCTTTCTTGTACCAATGAGAACTGGAAAAAGTTGATTCACTAGAAGAATCATATGAGTGAGAAGAATGCCTATCGTGATGTTTGTATTTTGAATATCCTAAAGAGTTCTAATGAGAATGTTGTGGAGACTGTCTAGAATGACGTGGAGAGGATATCGGAGATTGACTCAAAGAGTGTTATCAAATAATGTTTTTGAAATTGTCATTGTACATGGTGATGATCTCTATGATTTGATATATTCTTTGTATAATGATCCTCTTCAATAGACATACTCTTCTTCTTTGCAAACTATTGCTCATGCTTAGTCAACAACTCACAAATAGAGTCAAATGTGGCACCATTAAGCTTATCACTAAGTTGTAGCATTTCAACAAAATTAGTGTATGTATAACTAAGGACATTCAATGTGATAGAAATCAACATGTTATCATCTATCTTTCCACCCGTTTTGAAATATTATTGTTTCAATGTTTTCATATGAGAGAGATATTCAGATATATCTTCATCAATGTTAAGCTTATTATTAAGCAATTACATTAAGTGATTGGTCTTCTTATAGGTAAATTATTTTTCATATAGATATTTTAATGCTTTATAGTATTTCCATGAACTATTTTTAACTTCTTATATATGAATGATAACTTGTTCAATGCAAGATGCTTTTAACAGTGCGAGTGCATGCTTATCGCATTTTTGGTACTCAACCAATTTTTTGGCTTTAGTTAGTGGTGTGGTCTATTTATCTATGATTTACCATAAGTCATTAAGAATGAGGGTTTTGTCCATGTTCCTACTCCATTCCTTATTGTTTTGAGGTGACAATCTACCATTTTTAGAGATCAAACTTACAATTTTTGCCATGACTTAAAAAGAGAAAAAAAATACGAATGCTACTCAAGGTTTTGACTTGATCCTCGTAAGTAGATTCGATATACAAAATATTCAAATATTTAATCACACCTTATATCTCCTTTTACAACCTTTGATTAGTTTTATACAAAATATGTCAAAAAAAATTGACTTGTGAGGGTTTGGAACCCTGAATCTCTCCTTCACAGATAACAAACAAAATATAATTGACCAACTTGCCTTTAATTAATTTATGTAAAGAAAGGCAAAATATTCAAGATAATCTTGACTTTTGAATGAAGATTAAAAATAAAAATTATATGCACAGTAATTTTTTACTAAATAATTTAATTTTGGATGTAAAGAATCTATGCTTTGTGCTTGTTTGGTGGAGCCCATGGGTGAAAAAATTCATATGAAATTAGGTTTTTGAAAGAACTAGAATTTTCACGCTATCCTATTGAGTAAATTAATGATGTCATCATATGCTGTAAAAAATATAATCCTCTTAAAATTGTTTCAAATCTTCATACTCTTCTCTCAAACACACACATATCTTCATGAGATACTCGTCTTGATAGATGTAACCTTTATCTGCTGGGGAAGATAATTACTCCAAGATTTGCGTAGTGTGAGCCAAAAACTTGAACAAATATCAGCCTAGGTATAAATTCAAAATAGTATGCTACAAATTACTAGTATTTAAAGTCATGGTATGATATCCTTAAGACTACTTATATGTCTAACTCCTCCTTGCTAGGCAATCTACCTGATTGTAGTGTTCATCAATTGTCATATGCATGTCTCTATTGGTAGAGATTGCCACAGATGCAAAGACTGTCTAATTCAGTAGAGGATTATCTTGAATTGCCATACAATTTGATGAAGATTATACTAGACTCTCAACCATCCCTTCAATCTTCCTTTCTCCTTCTACGTGGCTCTGATACCATTGTTCAGTCCTGGATGAGAGGAATCATAACAAAAAATATATTCAATGTTAACTCTCTTATTTTTGTACATCATGTAAGCTTTAAAAATCTTATAGAAGGAGGAAATTGGTTTAAAAACCAACCAATGGGTAAAACAACTTGAACACAACTAACTACTAACAAAACTAAATAAATACGTAACTACCTTGTATCATAAATGATTCAATAGACCACTGTTGTGTCCCATACCGGTTCATAGCTCTGATAAAAAATGATTAATATATTATAAGATATATTAATATTAAGTATATTGTAATTATAAATATAATAACTAAATACTCTAATGAGAAGTGGATGACGTGTTATGCCATGAAGCTATCAACACTTGGAAGAAAGGGAGACAAGTTCAATAAGGTTGATGCTAGGTATGCAAAGCGATATCAAAGACATGCAAATAAATATTTATCATTTTTTTTATAAATATATTATTCGTATAACATGGAAATGAGTTGTGTTCTGAGGAAGCATTTTGTTTCATGGTGAGCTTGAGAAATGACATAGTGGTGGGGAAGAGTAATGTCATACCAAACATGAAAGTGGTAAAATATTTCAAGGTGATTTAAGCGGGGATGGTGAGGGACAATGAGGTGATAGACTAGATAAAGCTCAAGTAAATACATGTGCAAAGTTTAGTGACATGTCACATTTGTCAATGTAATCTATAGTTTCCACCAAACTATTTTAGTTACCTAATTCATGATTGAAACATGTGTCATTTCAATAAAAAATGTATCATCTCAATGAAAATAGGTGGCATATATCCAACGGATCATTTGAAAATGTAGAGAATGCATCATGTGTCAATTCAAATGAGTATAATACTAATTAGATAAAAAAAAATGGCTGCTTTAACTATATAAGACCTAATTAGATGACTCTAAAACCAATTAGACAAAAAATGGAAAACATTTATTCAATGAAAAATGCCTCCTATATAATTTAATCAAGCAATGCAAGATGTCATATGCAAATAGATATAGATACTAATATTTCCAAGCATTTTCCATTCTCATTCTTAGTAACACTAATAAGAGCCATTGTATTTGTAATAGTAGTGCTAATTTGTTTTTATTCAGTGAATGGAGGAATGATGCAACTGCAACAAAGACCATAGGTGCTACCAATTTTGGATAGTCTGTTGGACTTGGGTTCAAATCCCCACAATTTTTTGCATACTCTCTCCAAGCGTTATGGTGGTCTAATGTATCTCAAATTAGGCACCACCCCTACTGTTATAGCTTCCTCTATGGGGCTACAACTTCCATACTAAAGAGTGCAAATTTCATGAAAGGGATGTAATTTTCAATAAAGTGGGGTTTTTTTAAAGTAAAAAAGTGTAAATTGGTAGTTGTACCTCACTTCAAACCCATGATTATTGACCCCATCTAACCTTTTGTGTACAGAGTTTTAAACAACAAATATATGTTATTCATTTTAACAATCCTTCTAAAACACATTTTCCCTTGCCAATGCTTCCTTAGATTATTTTTTTCCAATAGGGATAAATAAGATGCTTATGAAAATAGGCTCTAATTGTGGTTACCTTTTCTTCGAAGGGTTCAAGTATGGTGTTGTTGTATGTGCTTAAGCTTGATGCAATTGCTCTAGGTGTCAATATATTGGCAACATGGACAAACATATGTTACAAGATAGACTATGGGACCTCAATGTCTTGTTCCTATATCAACACCATTGAAGTATTGATTCAAGCTGCACATCAAACACAAAGCCTTGCCGCAATAAAAACAACTCTCATGATGTCCTTATCCATCATTGACAGAAGAAAATGGCCAATCAAATGCATTTCCACTCTGCAAGTTGCACACCCCTTTGCAAGGTGTATAAGGCATGTAAATCCAACTATTGCCCTAAATATAGGTTTGGTGTACGATATGGGCCCTTTAGTGTATGATATCACTTGAAATATTACACTATTTGCATATTTTTTATGGCCTTGCCCTTCCCCACCACTTTGCTATTGTTCAAGGTCATCGTGAAATGAAACGTCTCCTCCCCACACAATTCATTGCGACGTCATATAGAGGAACACAACCTCATTTTTCATTGTCATCTCCACAAAAAAAATATTATTATTGTTTACCGCTTCATGTACAAAAGATGAAATGGCGTCATTCATCGGGTTTCGAGAGAAGTACGACTGAAGATTTACACTCTTTCGCTTTATAAAACTCTACATTGCCAAAACATAAAGTTACATTCCTTCTAATACAACTTGCACTTTTAATTATAATATAATCTTATATTATTAATTATAATATTAAACTATATATGATAACATATATTAATAATAAATATATGATAATTATTAATATATGTCAATATATATATTTTAATGTGTGTTTTGGTATATCCGATATGCTAACGACATAATGAATTGCTTTGTGTTTGGTCTGAAATTAGGGCATTGAAGAGATGGGAGGGAAGCAATCGGAGGAGCTGAAGAAGAACGGTATGCAGGAAGCGATAACAGTAACAACTGAAAGTAAGTAGCAGTTACGAGATCACCTGACGTTCCTTCCAAAGTGATACAATTGGTTTCTTTGGGGTTAAGTGCCACATGCTAATCCAAAGGCCTCATGGCTATCATTGCAATCCGTTGGTGTTTGTGGCAACTGGAAATTATAGGCGTAGTAGCAATCATTTTAGCGATATCTGTGGCCGTCTGCGGTAGAATAAAAAATCTCAGTCGGCTGGGAGATTATCTGGTGTAACGTTCTCTGTAGAATTGATCAGTTGATGCCTAAAATAGTGGACAAACGACATCCCTTGAATGGAGGAGAAATTTTTAATAATACATACCATCTCCAATGCCTAGTCTATTTCCCTCTAAAAGTGGACGGTAAGGAGTTTTCCTTTGTAATAACATCTAGTAAAATGATATCATCTCCATCCTCACCAACCCCTCCCGATGTCTCTGGGTCTATTACAGATGATGTTATTGCTCTCTCCGCTCCCTCTCCAAAGGTAGAATCTCCTCTTTGATAAATATGGGCTCTAGATGTCCATCCTCACTAATTCGATTGACATATGGATTGATGTCATCTAAGTCAATTGCCTCATGAATATATTACCTCTCCACTTCTTTCACACAAAAACAAAGATTGCATCACACAATCATTGAGGTGTTGTATTCTCAACCTATTGTGTTTCTTTGAGTGTACAATGTTAAACATGCTCCAATTACGTTCACACCCAAATGAGTTATACCACTGACACAAAATATGAATGGCTAACTTCTGTAAATTTGGTGTTTTTGCACCATAATCTTCTCACCACAAATCTAAAAATAAGACATTTATAATTTTGTAAGTGAATTAGACTTGAATAAATGAAATAATTGTAGTATCTATAAACAACGTGACTAAAATCAAATGACTCAATCTGAGTTTACCTAGCTCAAGGGTGTTTCACCTTTGAATTCATAGGGCCAAATAAAATAGCCTTCCCTTTGTAGTCTTGTAAATCTACACCCTGAATCAACATCTACATCTCTAGTAACTTCATCAAGGATCATCCTCTCTATGCATGTGTTGAAGCCATCCATAACCTCTTCATTGGTCTTTAATGAATCATAATAGAAAAACTTGGGGTTCAAGTGTTAGGCCACTATATGTATATGTCGATGGCATTGTTTCTTCTATTTCCAATCAATTACGCACCAAAACATCTATCGCCTTATACATTTAACCTAGTGGTTTTTTATCCCATCCACAAGAAGTAGAACTCTAACAAAAGGTTCTAACACATAATACAAAATAATGTGCAATTTTAAAATTAAAATTAAAATAAATTTTAACAAAAAATTTAATAAATAAATAACAAAAAATTTAATAAATAAATAAAAAATAGTTAAATTTAAGGTTACCTTAAGGATTTCATTTGTGTGCCTTGTAAACACATCATAAAAAGGGGTTTTCATAACCTTTCACCTTCTAGATTTCTAGCCTAAGGAGACTACAACCAATGTTATAATGAAATTAATTATATGTTCGCACAATATAATATTATATCTATACATAAAAACATAATATGTAGATCCACAATAATAATTGATAGAAGAATAGAATGTTTGATAAATATAACCGAACCACTTCAAGGACAAACCTCCACAACAATGCAATAAGAGCAAAATTTATAATATGATGATGAAATACTAAGCACTACCTCCTATATAAATACTCAATCATAATTATTCCATACATTAATTATACTAAGAACATACTATAAAAGATTCGTAAGCCACAAGTCAACCACACTTATCCCTAGACACACCATAGGTTAAGGGCTTAGCATGCCCCTCCCCTTTAGATCAATATTTTTCTAATGTTGAAGCAAACTAGAATGTTGCTACAGGAACATTTCATCCTTCCTTGTTCCATATTTAGAATGTAGATTCTTCCATCTGATCAAATACTCTTTAATCACTCTGGTCTACAATTATTTTGTGTGTGTATGATCTCTTCAAGCTCCAAAATGACTTGGAATTTTTCATCCAATTCAAACAACTCAGTCTAAGTAGAAATTTTGTGTCCAATGACCTTCTTCATGCAAGAGACATGGAATACCAAATGTATATGAGTGGACATGGGGAATTCTAGCTTGTAGGCCACACTACCAAATTTATGCAAGATCTGAAAAGGACCATAATACTTAGGGGATAAATTTTTATCATTTTTTTATTGCTTCAGAGTCATTTGAAGGGCACTTATAATGATATTTGGAGTACCTTGCAATTTCTAAACTATATTGATAAAAGCAAAAACTATTGTAATAGTGACAAATGGTTGTGATAAGGAACAAAAATAAAAGCTATTGTGCTAGTGACACATGGTTGTGATAAGGAAAAAAATGAGCATACTTGATGAGTTGATCCATAATTATTATGATAACATTTTTACTCTGATACTAGTAAACCAGTGGTAAAATCTATGGAAACCTCCTCCCACCTCTAGCTAGGGATGGATAAAGGCTACAAAAGACTTGGAGTCTTAATGGTTTCACCTTTGTTCTATTGACGTACCATGCATTCAACCAGATATTTTTGGACATCCCCCTTGAGTCCTTCACAAAAAAATCTTGCTTGCTTCTATGATATGTTTTTAAAAATCATGAATAACCTCCTATTACAGATGCATGAAGTTCCTGAATGATTTTATGTTTGAGGAGAGAATGTTTAAAAAATAATTGATCTTTATACCATAATGCATTTCCATTCCATGTAAATTATTCAAACCCCCCAGAACCAAGCTAAATATTTTTAATCAAATCATTGTTATCCTTGTCATTATCCCATTTTGATCTTGATTCCTATAATCAATCTATTTGCCAAATGGTGATTGCACATAACAATGCCTCAATTGATTCATCTCGCTTGGATAGTGCATTTGCCACCACATTTTATTTTCCTTTACTAAATATTATTTTAAAATCACATCCTAATATTTTATTCACCCAATTCTATTGTTCTTCTGATGAGAATCATTGTTCCAAAAAATATTTGAGGCTATCATGATCAGTCTTTATCTAAAAGTGTTGACCCATCAAATAAGGTCTCTATTACTTGATTGCATGTAGCAAAACCATCATCTCTTTCTCATAGATTGGATTGAGACTATTTTTTTCCCTTTATTTAATGACTCTCAAATACAAGTGGTTTGCATTCTTACATGAGTATAACACCCATGTCATATCCTGATACATCACATTCAATAATAAAAGTTTTATAAAAATTAGGGGTAGCCAAAACCAGAGTGATGCACATTACCATTTTTAATTGTTCAAATGCCTTTGTAGTTATTTCAGTCCATTGAAAGGATTCTTTATTCGATACAGATGTGAGTGGGGCTATGATGCTATCATAGTTTTTGATAAACCTATGATAGTAATCTGTTAGACCCAAAAATCCCTGAAGGTTCTTGAGGATCATTGGCACTTGTCACTCCATCATCAATTAAATATTTTTAAGATCAAATTTCACACCTTCATGTGAAATACTATGACCCAAGCACTCCACTTATTTGATGCCGAAAGCACATTTAAAAGGTTTAGCATGAAGTTGATGTTGTTCCAAAACTAAAAGTACCTATTTCACATGCTTCAAATGGTCTTCCCAATTTTTTTTGTAAATGAGAATGTCATCAAAAAATACTAACACAAACTTTCTAAAATATGGCCTAAAATTAGTATTCATCAAAATATAAAATGTAGATTATGTATTTATGAGACCAAAAAGTATGACCATAACCTCATAATGGCCTTTATGAGTTTGTAAAGTTATATTAGGTATATCCTCTTTATGGATTCAAATCTGATAATACCCAAAATGAAGATCTAATTTGCTAAAATAAATAGCACCATGCAATTTATTTAGTAAATCATCAATTACTAGAATAGAAAACTTATCTTTGATTATGTACTTGTTGAGTTCTTTGTAGTCTAGACACATCTTCCAAGTGTCATCCTTCTTACGCACCATGACCATCAAGAAAAAATATTTACTTTGGCTGTGTTTGATAATTCTTACCTCCTACACCTATTACACCATCATTTTAATCTCACTCTTTTGGACATAGGGATACCTATAGGGTCTGATTTTGGGTAGTGCACTACTTGGAAGTAGTCTAATGGCATGATCATGCACTCTTCTTGATGGAAGTTATTTTGGCATAGCACCAAAAATAACAAAATGGTCATCCAACACCAATTGTAGATTGAGATGGGTAGACTCGGTAAGTTGAAATTCTATGGAAAATAATTGCACAACAAAACCTTCAACATCTTTTTTAAGCATCTTCATCATTTGGTGAGAATTAACTAATTATGGAGATTTATCCATAAACCACACAATACAAATATCCTACCTTCTGAATGGAAGTGCATACATAATTCTTAGACATTCATCTTAGGTGTGCCCAAAATGGTGTGCCATTGCACTCCAAAAATAATGTCTATACTACCTATTAGAATAACAAACATAATAAAATCTAACAAGTAGTATCTCATAACAAGCTTAATACTATGGCATTTTATAGAATAATTTATTGTACCACCATCTATAATCATGAGCTAAAATTATAGAGTTGGTAAATGAAATAATTCAAACAAGTAGCCAAATTACTATTGATGAAGTTACATGTACTCCTAGAGTCAATCAACATAATCAACTTATGTTTCTTGAGAAAACCTACCACCTTAAGAGTTTGAGGAGTATTAATACCTAAAAGTGCATGATATAAAATAGTAGGTTGAGAATCTTCATATTCATCCTCAAATTCTTCCATACTTGCACCTAAGGCCTCATCATCTTCTTCATTTTCATTAGTTCTTTAAATGTAAAACAACTTATTTTTAGCACATATATGTCCTTTGTTCCATTTGCTATCAAAACCAAACCATAACTCTTTTTCATGCTTCTCTTTAATTTACTGAGGGGTCATTCTTGTAGGCTAAGAAAATTATGGGGTTGGGAAATTGCATTTGTGAACATTCATGAAAGGTCTTTGTTTGACTAGATATTTTTTATCTACCATGTGTACCATTGGTATGGATTCAAATAATGACTGGGACTAAACATGTGAACCTCCATTTAGATGCTATCTTTGAGGCCATGCAAGAATAGGTCAACTAAATTTGCCTCGGTGATGTCATTCATATGTAAGGAGAGATTTTGGAATTGATTAATATAATCCTTCATAGTCTCTATTTGAAATAGTTTGATTAGATAATTGAAGTATTTTTTTGAGACATTGTTGCGATAGTGGATTTATATTTTCTCAAAAAATACAAACCAGAAAACTTGAAGGCCCTTCTTTTAATTTTAAGCACACAACCATATTTACCAAATGAACTGCTTAGGTTCTAAATACAGAGAAACCATGACCACCTTTTGCATATATGGAGTTTGATGTAGATCAAATAAATTTTATATTTGATTGATCTAAGTGAGTGGATCATTACCATCAAACTTGTGCAAGTCTACTTTTGGTAAAAACTACCATGGACCAGGATTGGAGGTGTGATTGTTTGAACGGGGAGAATCGAACTAGAGTAGTGGAGGATTATTTTATGAAGGTTGAATTGTAAGATTAGCTAAGTACCAAATTATAAGTGTAAATTGATCCTTCAAAACATTTAGGTCCCCTCTTACCCCAATAATGTCCCCTTTAACTGCATCAAGATCATCTTTCTGCACCATGTTTTATAAATTTGATTAAATTTGGTGAACTACCTCAGAAACAAATCAATTAGGAAGTGCTAAACTTGATGTCATCCTTGTAAGGAATTTTTAGAATTTATTGCCCATTCCTATGTCTATGAGCGTAAGGACCAGCCATGCACAAACCTTAAGATGGAGGGTTTCATCCATGAAAAAAGTGTATTGACAAATTACACCATTCATCTCATCGAGATGAATCTAACGACTGATAATGTACATAAGGGTGAAAAAATTTAGCTTAAAAAATGTACCATCAGATTATACTATTGTAATAATCTTGTTAAGATGAATCTAATGACTGGTAATTTGCATTAGGGTGAAATTTTTACTTGAATTTTTTAACTATATTTTTCAAAAAAAATCACTTCGAACAATACTACAATGATGAAAAATTAAATTCTACCCAGATTACAAGTTACATTTTCTTGATCCTCCCGCTCGTAGGAGATATGCAACACTAGATCCAAAAAAATAATGCTATAGAAAATTGAAGCTTTGATACCACTTATAATGAAATTACTTAGATGTTCGCACAATAAAATATTATATCACAAAAATAAGAGCATATTATATAGATCCACAAAAATAATTGACATAAGATCAGAATGCTTGATAAATATAGTTGAGCCACTTCGAGGGGAAACCTTTACAACAATGTAATAATAACATAATTTACAATATGATGATGAAATACTAACCACTAATTTATAAATACTCTACTTAGCCATGGTTATTCCATAGTCTAATCTTACTAAGAACATAAAAAGATGCAACAAGATAATATAAGAGGTATATAAGTCATAACTCAGTCACATATATCTTTAGACACGCCATAGGTTAAGTGTGTAACAACCGTATACTCATAAACATCTTTTCAATAGATGTTAATGAGCTTTCAATACTCTTCAATGTGATGAAGGTTGTGGAAAATAATGTGACTTATGTTCATACAAGCTTGTTTTCATTATTGTACTTTGTCACCAAGTTTAGTACCCAAGGGTGATTCTAGGTAAAATTTGTGATATTTCTTATCTCTTCAATTGCATTTTTCATCCGTGTCATTTTTCTTATGTCAAGTAGGAGATCTATGCAATATGCTACGCAAGGGGTCCCAAAAAGTGTCAGGTGCCTCCTCTTATGAAATCTTCCTGTTATTGCATTGTCTATCACAACTTAAACAACATTCGCTACACCCACTTCTATCACCACCTTATCCAAAATATCAAATAAAGTGTTTGTATTTTTCACTTAGTGGAAGTAATCAATAGAATTTAAGAATACAAACTTCCCACTTGAATCCACTAGAAAGTCAATCAAATTTTGATTTTCCCCATCCATCATCAGACAAAATGTTACAATGCTTTTTATGTCATATTTTTTTGGTTCATCCACTATAATTTGTGTATTTTTTATGGCATCCTCTAATAATGGGAAACACAAATTATGAATAGTAGTATCCTTAAAGCTCTTCCCAATAATAGTCAATATAGTTAACAAAAATTTTCAATTTGAACTTTTGGCCACATTGAATGGAATGTTGTTGTAATACCAAAAGTTTGACATAGTTATCATTCTTTCATTATGCAATTCCCAATTCTAACTAATAACTTTGAAAAAAAGTTTTACCCTATGGTTGCTTCAAAGAACCAAAAAAAAACTAAACTATCTCTAGTAGACGAGCCTCTAGAATTAGGACAATAGAATAGACTCCAATGTCATGCTCATTGGAATCACTCCTCATTGCCCTCCTATTCACTATCGTTATCATTGCATCAACTTTTCTATTTTTTCTCTCTTCTTTTATACATAACTCGCAAGGTAAGCAGCTATCTCTCTTTAAACCTTTAGTGGCACTTGTTTATACATTTGTACATATTTATCCAAGATAAATGTGAGGTGGTATTTAAGGAAAATTCCACCTCCACTCATATTCAACCCATAACAATTTTATATTACACAATTGACCTTTTCAATGAGTTCACAATACTTCTAAGAAGGGTCATTAAGGTTTTTAGTCTTAAACTGAATGCCAATTCCATTCTTGTAAATGTACATCGTTACAAATTAAATGCAAATTGAAGAAGCAAGAATAAATCTTATAAACCAAAAAAAAATTGTTTTAGATAAAAACCATAACTACTATATTGTCTATCAAATGAATAAATAAAAAAAAATGATAAAACAAATCATAAAAAGAAAATTAAAAACAAACAAACACCATCTCTAAGACATCTAAAATGAAAAGAAAAAATCAAAACAACTCTTTAAAAAAAATTAAATGAGGATATTTACCTCTCAAATCCCAATGAAAGTCCTACGGAGCGGATGAAAACTACTGACAAATGCACAAAATCGCAAGTACTCAAAGTGTTTCAACAAGTTTTAATAATATGGTTTATCCAAAGTGGTTGCTTCTCTGAGATTATGGCGTGCCAAACTCATTGTATAAACTTTGTACAACTTTACTTATGGCTTCTTTGTATAATTTGTTATATAGGGAGACTTATGAAAAATAATTAATAAAGTACTAGCCAGAATCCTTGTCCCTAACTTTATGTCTTCAGCTTGATTTTTTCTTAAAGGTTCTTTACATATGATATGTAATGGTTGTCCTTTTAAAATAACAAGAACAAACCCTTCATATTAAAATGCACCATATTTTATCAATATACCCTCCATACTTGTGTATGGTATGGGAAACTAAGTTACTAGCAGTTGTTTTAAAGATATAAGTTATGATGAAAAGATGCAATATTCTATTTTAGTAAAGTAGGTTTTTTAAAAGTGAAAAGAGTGTAAATTGATAGTCGTACTTTATTCAAACCCATAATCTCTAACTTCGTCTCATATTTTGTGTACAAAGTCTCAAACAATAATAATCTAATATTTCTGATGGAGTTGACAATAAAAAATGAGGTAGGTTGTTCCTTCAAATGATGTGGAAATGAATTTTGCAGAGAGGATATATTTCATTTCATAGTGAGCTTGAGCAATGGCAAGGTGGTGGGAAAAGGCAAATTCATATAAAACATGAGAGTAGTGAAAGATTTAAAGGTGAGATAGGCATTGATGGTGAGAGGAAATAATTGGGTATTTTAGGGGATGGACTCAAAGAATCTTGAGCATAAAAACATGTAATTAGAGATAAATACATACAGGGATGGATATAAATGTTAATGTAAATGTAATTTGACTTCCAATAAATAAGGATCAAAAAAGGAGAGACTATTTAAAAGATCTCGTCTGTCCATGTGTCATGAATCATATATATAAACAAACAAAACTTCGATGACATTTTTCTGAACCTCGATGCTAATATGTATGTGTCAAGTAGTTGTGTTTGTGTCCAAGGCCTAAGACGGTTGACCCTACTTGTCATGAAATTTTTTGATGACAATTATTTATTCAACATTTCCATTCAAATGCTAATATAATTCATAGTATAATAAGGAAGCATTAGAGAATACATATATTTTTATTATAATCATATATAGTTTTTGACGATCTATTTGAAATTTTACTTTGCATCTATTATGGTCTCTTATTAAAATTGATTGTATTTTATAGTTAAAAAAATGTAATTACAATTATAAAACCATCAAATTTAAGCCTTGCTTGTTTTCCATCTAGTTAAAATACTTATAAATAAAAATAATACTCAAAAAAATAATTGACCTTTTCTATATAGAAATAAATTATTGACAAAATAAAATCTAGTGAAATAAATATATGCAATACACGAATTCAATATATATATATATATATATATATATATATATATATATATATATATATATATATATATATATATGTATATATATATATATGTATATGTATATATGTATATATATATATATATATATGTGTATATAGTTTTTGATGATCTATTTGAAATTTTACTTTGCATCTATTATGGTCTCTTATTAAAATTGATTGTATTTTATAGTTAAAAAAATGTAAATACAATTATAAAACCATCAAATTTAAGCCTTGCTTGTTTTCCATCTGGTTAAAATACTTATAAATAAAAATAATACTCAAAAAAATAATTGACCTTTTCTATATAGAAATAAATTATTGACAACATAAAATCTAGTGAAATAAATATATGCAATACACGAATATACATATATATATATATATATATATATATATATATATATATACATATACATATATACATATATACATATATATATACATATATATACATACATACATACATAGATATATATATATACATACATACACATATATATATACATATACATATACATATACATATATACATACACACACACACACACACACACACACACACACACATATATATATATACATATACACATACATATATATATATATATATATATATATATATATATATTCCCTCAAGAATTTAAAATCAAATGCATAAAAAAAAATGTTATAGCACATTGATGTATCTCAAATCATACACCAACTTAGCTATTATAGCATTCTCTATGAGGCTACGACTACCATATTAAAGATTACAAGTTATGTCGCAAGGGATCTGACTTGATGTTTTGGTGAAGAAGGTTTTGTAAATCGTTAAAGTGTACAAAGGCATTTGTACCTCACTTGAAACCCATCACTACTGACTGCATTTGTATTTTTTTGCACGAAGCATTTAGAAACATTAATAAGATATTTTTTATGGAGGTGATAGTGGAAAATGAGGTGGTGTGTTCATATGACGTGGCAATGAGTTTTGTGTGGAGATGTTTTGTTTTATAGTGAGCTAGAGCAATAGGGAAGTAGTAGGGAATGGTAAGGACATACAAAACATGAAAGTAGTAAAAGATCTGAAGGTGAGTTGGGAGGTGATAGTGAGAGGCAAACATAAGGTATTTTAAGTGATAGATTGAAGAAGTTGTCGCAGATACACTTGCAAAATTAAATGATATTCCACATATGTCATTGCAATCTACAACTTCTATCAAAATGTTGTAACATGGATCATCTCAAAAAAAACATGTATCAAAGATCAAACAACTCCTCTAAAAATGTAAAAAATGCATCATGTATCAATTTTGATAAGTTTAAAACTAATTAAACAAACATACTATTAATTTATATATATAAAATACTACTATTATATATTAATTATATCTATATAAATATTATATATTATAAAATATTTATTGTATATTTTATAATTACCTAATTTTACAATTTTTGAGGGGCTCATGACACGTAATCCCTTTCAAAATGTATGTGGAAATTAATGTCGAAATTTGAACCTACCCTTTGTCAATCACAACGACTGACAAAAGCTCATAGCAATTGAAAGTGAAAAAAAACACAGATTTAAGGAAGACATACATAGCCCTGATACCACAAAGAATGCCAAATAACTAATAAGACAAAACCTGTAATTTTAGCAGCGCCACAAAATGAGTCCTCACAAGCAGACAGTCATTGGCTATGATACTGCAAGTACCATGCCATACGATATGTCCAAATTTATAGCGTTCTTCTGCTTGTAATTCAACTCTTCCATATAATTAGGAATCAACTGTGACTTATGAGGTTAATTAATGCTTACCATTGTTATCCAGTTTGGAAATATGGATTCCTGTAGAAGGAAAAATTAAAGAAAATAATGAAATTCCAAAACAAAAATTGATTCTGACATAAAAATGTGATATCTTTGAAATGCTTCAAATTCGAAATAGGGCATGCACCTATCATCTTCATGGGTTTTATAAAACTACAAGCTAAATCAATGATCAAGTCCAATAATGAAAACAATATAAAGATTCATAACATGTATTTTGGACCCTTAATAGCTTTGATATAAGATCAATCTGGATGTTGTTGTTTTATTCTAATTGCCTAAGTCTAAATAGACTTTTAAACCTTCATGAAAATACTTTTCCATGTAGGGATTTATGCTATTTTATTCCTCTTGTTTAGTGCTTATCCTATGTTTCTTAGCACTTCCATTTCTCTTAATCACTCCATCTTCATTCCACTGTTGTTGCTTTCAATGCTCGCTCTGACTCTAACACCTGTAAGTTTAGTCTTAATGTTTCTAGTGAATAGTAGGTTTATGATAACAAACCAAATAACACAAACTTCTATCATGATTTACTCATGTTAAATATTAATTAGTATTCATTTTCCAACAAAATTACTAACTTGCAATTATATTATTAGGAACCTTATTAAAAAACAAATTTCAAGTTGATATTTATAAAAAAATAGAAGGTGTAGCAATGGGCTTTTTTTTCTTTTTAATTATTGCTTATTTATTTACAGAAAATTTTGAGAAAATTGTCATTGATTCTACACGTTTGAATTTTGGTTGGTGATATCAATTTGTAGATGATATAAATGTGAAAAGGTTGAATGGTGTAAACATTTTGTTGGAATCTTCGAGTCACTTAAACACCTTATCTAAGCATATTAAGTTCACAATGGAGGTATAATATAACCATTGCCTTTTATTCCTTGACATCCTTATCACATGAAGAAATGATGGTACATTATATAAACAAGTTATAGAAACAAAAGACATACAAATATTTATATCAACATTGATTCCCATCACTACCAATTTCAAAAAATGAGACTTCTAAAGACTTTATACACAAAGAACCCAAAGAGTATCTAATTATGAACACAAAAGGCTCTAAAAAAAAAATTGGTGCCAAAATTGACTTATCAAAATAATTTTCAAAAAAGTCAAAAAGATACCAAGGTCACCTTAGTATCAACACACAATCAAAAGGTAAGAAATCTTACTTACCATATGTTCAAGATACCTCAAATAAATTAGTAAAAAATCTTATAATAAATAAAATCAAAACGTACTTCAAACATGTTCAAACCATTAGGAGTTCCGTAAGAAGTGCAAAGGATTCATAAAAACCTGGACTTAACAAAGGGATTTACGAGATACAACGCTCATGCAGTATTCCATATATTAGGGAGACATGTATATCTTTTCAAACAAGGTTCACAGAACATGATCAAGACCTACATCAAGGAAATATTAAGAGATTAATGTTGGCAAAGCATGAATCAAAAATAAAACACTCAATACATTTGGATAATGCCAAAATATTCGCTTTAAAGTCATTGGAAAAAAATAGAAAGATTAAAGAAATGATTGAAAATGAAAAGAGGCCCTGTAACCTTAATATAGATAATGGCTTCAAATTGAGTCATTCTTGGAAACCCCTAATCCACAAACTCATCCCATCTTAAGTCTCAATGTCAGTGCATTCTAAATCTCTCTCTCTCACATAAACACGCTTATATTTTGTGATGTTATTTTATTTTATTTTAATTTAAATCTATTAAATTTTATCATTATCATTTTATTTTATTGTGATTATTACTTTAATTATTATTATTATTTTATATATATATGTTTTTTATTTTTTATTTTAATTTTTTTATTATCTTTTTATATATTTTTTCTATTTTTCTTCTTCTCTTTATATGTCATCCGAATTAATTCCTTTTAAATTTTTATTTGTATCAAAAATACTATTTAGGATCTTAATTTATCTTCTTCTTATTCAAGCATTGGTTTCAATTTGCGAGATGGATCCACTAGTGAAATCTGGAATGCCAGAAAATAACTTTGTTATGCAGTTGTTTCCATAAGAACCCTATTTCTTATAAAAATGGTACATAAGTCTCAAATTGATCTCTAAAACATTGATAAGGTCATGTGAGACAATAAAAATCATATATTGGATTGAAATCATTGCCTCCTTCATCCTTGTTTGTAATTGTGAAAAACTTACACCCCTAGATATGCATATCTACTACATAGAAAACCTAAAATGTTTTGATAATGTTTTATATTTTTCAACAAGACAAACTTATGCTTGCTTTATGATACACATTCCAAACTCCTTTTTTACTACATGAGAAGCATGTTGCATCATAGTATTAAGTCATAAATTGATGTGATCTTCTTTCTTTGCATGCATTCTTCTTATTATCTTGTGCCCTCATTTTTGGTAGAAGATTTAAATTTTCCCTTCTATGAAAATCCTATGTTGTTCTATCAAGATATACATTATTTTTAGTCTACTTATTATGAGAATCATTAGACACCCAATTGTGAAAACAATAATCACTTTAAAACTTGACATTCAGATTGTGACTTCTGATTGAGTATCATTTCTCTAATAGTGGATGGGAGAGGTGCACAAAAAAATTCAGATTGTGCTTTCTTTGAAGTTTAACTATTATTTATAGCGGCCAACTTAAATGTATTTTTAAAACTCAGTTTCCTTTCTTATAATTAACAAATTTTAATTCCATTCTTCATTTTTTTCATTAACAAAAATTTCTAATGTATGCCATCAATAATTTATAATTAACAAGCTCTTGGCAACAAGGTAATAGGGACTCTGATCCTTTAATAGTTTACAAAATTTACAACCAACAACATTATATCCACATATATTTATTATTAATGTAGTAAGTTAGTCTAAAAATAGTCTTACTCTACCAACTATGATCCCTATACAAAATTAAATAATTAATGGTTTTCAAATTATTAACATGGACTTCTGTATTTCTATTTCACATCCCTGTTTTGTAGACCCTAATGAACAATAGTCTTACTCCAATTGAAACTTCAAGGAAAGCTTATTTGGGAGCAACAATATTAGGAAGAACAGTGCCAGGTAATTCTATTTTTATTTTTGTTTGAAATTAGTGACATGGATGTCCACATTCAATATGATTTCATGTCACATTATGATTCTATATTATTACTATGTTTGTTTTTATTTTTAGTGTACGTAGAGGTGAAAACAAGTTGTAGGTGAAAATAAGGTGTATCTGAACTTTGCTTTACAATCCTTGTATCCTGATGCTTCTCTGGGTAAGGCCCTCCAAATGGGGTTGTTCCACTATGTTGTCCCTCAAAAATATCACTCATTTTTGGGACAACATTTGAACTATTTTGGTCCTACAAAACAAAATCCTCTCTTCCCCTTTCAAAAATTGTTTTGAGCATTCAGGTTCTTCATTTTTCAAAGCTATCTCAGAAATCTAAAGACTCTGAAGGAAGAAATCTACGGACTCTGCAGGCTTAAAACTATGGACTCTACAGGCTTAAAACTACGGACTCCGCAGGCTTAAAACTATGGACTCTACAGGCTTGAATCTATAGACTCTTTCAAGGCTCGAGAGAAAACTCAGAGAAAACTACGAACTCAGTTCTACGAAATTCACAGGTTGATTTCTACGGACTCTGCAGGAAAGAACAAGTTTCCAACACTTGGTCATTTTCAGGATTGTTTCAATGGCTTGGTTCAACCAAAAGAGTTCATCGGCAAGCTTCTAAGCAAGGATTGAACCATTGAACCGTTGAACCTTGAACACTTTTGGTTCAAGGGTTCAATGGGTTCAAGGTTCAACGCGTTTGGTTCAAAAAGATCAAAAAGACTTAGCCAAATAAAAAGAATGAACCGATTGAACCATTGAACCTTGAACCAAAAGGTTCAACGAGTTCACAGGTTCAAAGGTTTAACCAGTGCGATGAAGATCAAAGAGCTTAGAAAGAACAAGGAAGTGACAGGCAGAGGAAAAAAACCAATGAAGCGATTGAACCTTGAACCAAAAGAGTTCAAAGTTCAATGGTTCACAGGTTCAAGCAGTTCAAAGGCGGCCTCAAGCAAAGAGAGAAGCAACATGGATGATTCCAAAGGCAAGTTCAAATGAAAGCGATGGTTCAACCAAGGAGCAGGAAAGCGATTGAACCAATAAAGCAATTGAACCAAGGAGCTGAGAAGGCCACCCGAATCATTGAAACAGTCAACCAATGACATCCTCGTAGATGTCAAATTTAAGGTAAGGGAATATCCATTGAAATTCAAATAAAGCATGAAACTTGAAGGAAGAACCAAGTGACTGGCTGAAAAGATAGCCCGATAGCTCAAATCGTAGTAGGAAGAGACAAAGCTAGAAAAGACAAAAGTAGAAAGAGGGAAAAGCCTAAAATATCTATGCAAAAGTTATTCCAGTAGATGGAACAGTCTGCAAAGTAGATTTTTGAGCTTGCAAATTAAAGATGTGGCCTATTTTTCCTTCCATGAAGTAAAGACAAAATGGACAGCTACGCAGATGTCAGAGGGGATAGACCAGATGATCCAGACTCGGGAGAAGACATATGGGATGAAATGACATGCCATAGTTAAGACAGTGGCCCTATTTTCAATGCAGTCCTTTGACAAACCTGGAAATGCATTCAAGGCATTGAATGCACAGCATGGGTCATTCTATGGAAAACAAGTGCCCAAGTCTTTCAGGGAGTGCTATATATTGTAATCTCTCATTTGTTACAAAGGAGATCTTCCCCTTACCAGAAGTGAAACTCTGCTTAAATTGAAAGGCATTACTGAGACTTTGAGCTCAGATTGTAATTCATATTTCTTTGATTGAATGAGAAAGCAAGTTACTTACAGACTTTGTGTTGTTATAGCTTGTGCTAATTTAGGAGATTGTTCTTATGTCTATCTTCTGAAAGCATTCTTATTTATTTGATTTAACAAGCAGGACTAGTGGAGGTGATAAGGAAGGTGTCTTGAAGCAAAACTACTTTCAGACTTTGTGTTGTCATAGTTGTCTTCAGTGTGTGTTTATTTTCTATTTCTGTGTAAAGGACCTTGGGATGACTTTGTGCCCCCATTGTTCTTCGTATTTCACTCTTGGGCGGTCGAGGTGGAGACTTTGTGCTATATTTCAAGCTGTCTGGTTACTCTGCGCCCTTTTGTCACCTATTACCAAAAAGATTCCTGTTGCCTGCAAGAACAAGCACTTCTAAAAGAAGAGAAGTGCCTTTTGTCACTTCACCAAGATTTCTACTATCCAAGAAGGGATTTGGCTCTTGGCTGAATGTTACTTCTGAAAGAAGAGAAGTACCTTCACTAATCACCTAGGATTTCTCCTCTGTCTATGAACATCATCTCTGAAAGAAGAGAGATGGATGATGTATTATACCCCCGTGTCTTACTTTTTGCTTATATATATAGTATATAGCCTCCGTATATTTAATAGGGAACCTCCCCTTGATGAGAGGAGAGATTTGTCTCTGGTTGATGTAGTAAAGCTGCACACCTGGCTGACCAATCTTCCTGCTATGTGTTGATCAGACCTATTTTGTTGATCAGTACATTGATTGACAAAATATTCACCCAACAGTTTATGGTGACTCCACTAAGGACACAATAATTTTGTGCAATTTGGAACCTCAAGTTTCATATTGAAACATCACCTGTGTCTTACCCATTATCATTATAACCCTTATCCATTACAGACTCTAGTGACTCTGTTATGTGTCTTACCCATTATCATTATAGCCTTACCATCTTCCTCCATCTCCGTTATTTTATCTGGTCTACAAAACTAGAGCTTTTAGAAAAGAATGCACAGTTTGAAGCCTCAAGCCTCAAGCTGAAGCAGGGCCAGTTCTTTTCCATTTTTTGTTCTACAATCTAGCCACTCCACCCAAATTTGTTATCCCTATTTGTCATAATTAAATCATGGCAGTTTGAGGCCCCTGGGGTAACTCTTTTGGCCCACTCAACTTGACTCCACCTTTGCATGAACTTCCACACAGTTCAAGGAAGAATTTCCCCAAATTCTTTGGTGATGGGAAGGTTCATCCTGATGAACACATTGCAGCTTTTAGCATAGCCTGCAGTGTAATTGGGGTGGAATTTGAAGACATAACGGTCAGGCTATTCATGGAGACACTACAAGGTGCTGCTACAGACTGGTTCTACCATCTGAAAGCTAGATCAGTGACTGACTGGGATACACTCAAAGCCAAGTTTGAAGCTAGGTTCAAGCCTGCAGAGGATACACATGCTTTGCTGGCCCAACTCACTCAGATGAAGAAGGAACCCCATGAATCTATGAGGGACTTCATTGCCAAGTTTAAAAAGCTGAGGCACAGGATTCCCATGATCACCTAGTCGACACCTCAGAATCTCATGTGTTTCTTCATCAACTCACAGCTACCTGAAGTGAGTTTTCTATTGAGACGGGCTAGACACATAGACCTTGAGGCTGCTCAAGACTTGGATACTGAGCTAGAAGATGACCTTATCTTGGTAGGAAAGATAAGGAGAGATCCTAACAGAGGTAAACCCTCTTCATCTTTTGAATACTCACCCATAGCCACCATTGACCCAATGGTGCAAAAGCTGGAAAATGAACTACTAGCCTTGAAAAGACAAGTGGCACAAGGTATGTCTTCCTGAATTACTAGGATGAACCCAAAAGTGAAGGTGAAGCAGTCAAATAATCATACCCAGTATTCACCCAGTTTGAGAATCAGTCAGCCCAACAAGCTGATAAAGAAAGAACAGAGGAACAAACTCAGCCTGCAATTCCAATTGCTAAGTGGGGAACCACTTTACCTTTCCTGTCAAAGGACCCAGTGAATGCCAAGAAGGTTAGTACATCAAACATCTCTACACCTTCTAATTCAACTTCACAGACCAGTCCTCCACCTCCCAAAAACTAAAAGGATGAACTCCCATCCTCTCTTCCAAGTCCATCTCAGTCATTTGACATGATTGATCATGTCAAGAAATCCAAAATTCAAATGACTGAGTTTGAATCCCTGCAAGCCAATCCTGAGCAGTTAAACATTGGTGAAGAGCTAGGTGTGGACCTGTCTGAGGCAAAGATTGTGGTCACCCAAATGTCAGCCCCTGCTACTCAAATTTTGTTTGACCCTTTAGGCAGGGGTAATTACTCCTTGACCATAGAGGATGCTCATGTCTCAACTGATCAAAGTCCCATGGCTGGCAATCCAAGATTTGATCCAAATCAAGCATCAAAAAAATTGGTAGGGTGTAGTACAAATCAAGAAGGATCTTCCATCTCTAATGAAGAGAAACCTGAAAGAAGATCAGCTTCTGATGATGCTTGGATCCTGGAATCTGATGGCAACAATCCTTCCACAGCTGGATGCAGATCTCTGTTGCTCAAATTGAAAACTGCTCAGGGTGAAGAGGTCAAACTCCTTCACACCAAAGGAGATGCTGAGCTGATGGTTTGTTAGGAGTTTGATGCTAACAATCAAAGCATGTGTTGGACTAAACCAGTAGAATAACAAGCTATGGTGGTGGACCATACTGCTGTACTCTAAAATCAACAAAAGGAACTCTTCGCAGGGAGAGCAAGGAGTTATGGTTTTTAGTTTGAAGACCACGTCCTGTCATGGAGCAAGAAAAAGAAAAGGCCAAGAGGGAGATGCAAAAAATTGGTTTCCTAGTGGAGAGTTCCATTAGCTCGTCACTGTTTTTGGGACAAAATGGTTTCTTGCTGGTTTATCAGGATGGCACACCATTTTCACTATCTCGCAGTGGGTGGCATCTGAAGTGCTTCAAATCTTGAGGCATCATATAAGATCATCTATACATATGTATATTTATATAGCCTTTAGTTCTATTTTGTGCTTTTTGTTTTCATTTTTAGAGCCTTTTTTTTGGGTAGCATGACTCCGTAGCCCAATGGCACACTTCAAGGCACTGGAGATTCTGGTTTCTACTCCCCTCAGCTGTTCCAAGTTTTCAACTCAAGGAAGTTCCCCAACTGGAGCTAGCTGTTGTCCCCCAAAAATATCACTCATTTTTGGGACAACATTTGAACTATTTTGGTCCTACAGACCAAAATCCTCTCTTCCCGTTTTAAAAATTATTTTGAGCATTCAGGTTCTTCATTTTTCAAAGCTTTCTCAGAAATCTACGAACTTTGTAGGAAGAAATCTACGGACTTTGCAGGCTTAAAACTATGGACTCTGCAGGCTTAAAACTACGGACTCCGCAGGCTTAAAACTACGGACTCTACAGGCTTGAATCTATGGACTCTTTCAAGGCTTGAGAGAAAACTCAAAGAAAACTATGAACTCAGTTCTATGAAATTCACAGGTTGATTTCTATGGACTCTGCAGGAAAGAACAAGTTTCCAACACTTGGTCATTTTCAGGATTGTTTCAATGGCTTGGTTCAACCAAAAGAGTTCATCGGCAAGCTTCTAAGCAAGGATCATTGAACCATTGAACCTTGAACTCTTTTGGTTCAAGGGTTCAATGGGTTTAAGGGGCAATGTGTTTGGTTCAAAAAGATCATAAGGACTTAGCCAAATAAAAAGAATGAACCGATTGAATCATTGAATCTTGAACCAAAAGGTTCAACGAGTTCACAGGTTCAAAGGTTCAACTAGTGTGATGAAGATCAAAGAGCTTAGAAAGAACAAGGAAGTGATGGGCAGAGGAAAAAATCAATGAAGCGATTGAACCTTGAACTGAAAGTGTTCAAAGTTTAATGGTTCATAGGTTCAAGCAGTTTAAAGGTGGCCTCAAACAAAGAGAGAAGCAACATGGATGATTCCAAGGGCAAGTTCAAATGAAAGCAATGGTTCAACCAAGGAGCATGAAAGCGATTGAACTAATAAAGTGATTGAACCAAGGAGCTGAGAAGGCCGCTTGAATCATTGAAACAATCAACCAATGACGTCCCTGCAGATGTCAAATTTAAGGTAAGGGAATATCCGTTGAAATTCAAATAAAGCATGAAACTTGAAGGAAGAACCAAGTGACTGGCTGAAAAGATAGCCCAATAGCTCAAATCACAGTAAGAAGAGACAAAACTGGAAAACACAAAAGCAAAAAGAGGGAAAAGCTCAAAATATATGTGTAGAAGTTATTCCAGTAGATGGAACAGTCTGTAAAGTAGATTTTTGAGCTTGCAAATTAAAGACACGTGGCCTATTTTTCCTTCCATGAAGTAAAGACAAAATGGACAGCTACGTAGATGTTAGAGGGGACAGACCAGATGATCCAGACTCAGGAGAAGACATATGGGATGAAATGACATGCCATAGTTAAGACAATGTCCTTGTTTTCAATGCAGCCCTTTGACAAACTTGGAAATGCATTCAAGGCATTGAATGCACAACATGGGCTGTTCTATGGAAAACAAGTGCCCAAAAATTTTAGGGAGTGCTATATATTGTAATCTCTCATTTGTTACGAAGGAGATCTTCCCCTTACCAAAAGTGAAACTCTGCCCGAATTGAAAGGCATTACTGAGACTTTGAGCTCAGATTGTAATTCATATTTGTTTGATTGAATGAGAAAGCAAGTTACTTGCAGACTTTGTGATGTTGTAGCTTGTGACACTTTAAGAGATTGTTCTTATGTCTATCTTCTGAAAGCATTCTTATTTATTTGATTTAACAAGCAGAACTAGTGGAGGTGATAAGGAAGGTGTCCTGAAGCCAACTACTTTTAGACTTTGTGCTGTCATAGTTGTCTTCAGTGTGTGTTTATTTTCTATTTCTATGTAAAAGACCTTGGGATGACTTTGTGCCCCCATTGTTCTTCATATTTCACTCTTGGGTGGTCGAGGTGGAGACTTTGTGCTACATTTCAGGCTGTTGGTTACTCTGCGCCCTTTTGTCACCTATTACCAGAAAGATTTTTGTTGCCTACAAGAACAAGCAGTTCTGAAAGAAAGAAGTGCCTTCTTTCGCTTCACCAAGATTTCTACTATCTAGGAAGGGATCTGGCTCTTGGCTAAATGTTACTTCTGAAAGAAGAGAAGTACCTTCACCAATCACCCAGGATTTCTCCTCTCTCTGTGAGCATCATCTCTGAAAGAAGAGAGATGGATGATGTATTCTACCCTCGTGTCTTACTTTCTACTTATATATAGTATATAGCCTCTATATATTTAATAGGGAACCTCCCCTTGATGAGAGGAGAGATTTGTCTCTGGTTGATGTAGTAAAGCTGCACACCTGGCCTACCAATCTTCTTGTTGTGGTTGATCAGACCTATTTTGTTGATTAGTACACTGATTGACAAAATATTCACCCAACACACTACATAATACTCTAAGCTTAAATAATGCTTTTGGCTTCCAAGCCCTTGTTGATATGTAAATGTGAGATTTTAGAATTGCAATCAAAATTGACAAAAATAATTGTCCCTAGTTTTAGTCCCTGTTTAAAATATAGATTTAATTTTTCATTGTAAATCTCATATATCTAACTTAAAAATAAGATGATATTTAGATAAAACAAAGCATAACATATCAAATCTTAATGTAGATGGTGAGACTCAATATGATGACCTTTGATGTAAGTGTAAACCTTATTCAATTTGTAGGGTTTAGAAAAGGCTCAGGGTTTTTTAGATTTTAAAATATCAAATGGTTGAGAAGTATTGAATCCATAAACAATGGCAACTAGGGTGTTCTGTAAACAAGGTGGATATTCTATACTAAGTTTCACCAACATGGCCCCTTTCAAGTCAAGGTGTTTCCCTTAAATTGTATGTCACAGAAAATACCTCAAATGTTGTTTTGATATGTATTCCAAATCTTAAGACTGTCATATAAAACATATAAAAAAATACCTCCACACTCTAAATATGCTACTACTCCATACATTACTACAATCAACATGCTTGCATAGAGGTGCGATTTCAAATGTGAAGTTCTTTAATCATAGCGCTGAATTTTGAGCTCTCTTAATTGTATGTGTATTAGCCTAGTTGCAAGGAATGTAAATATATAAGTAAAGGAAACAAACATAATAACCATAAAGAGATATAACATAAGAAATATCTTGAAGAAACTCAACATGAGAAAACTCCATAAAGAGTGAAGC
Organism: Torreya grandis; assembly: GCA_037957365.1. Taxonomy (NCBI): domain Eukaryota; kingdom Viridiplantae; phylum Streptophyta; class Pinopsida; order Cupressales; family Taxaceae; genus Torreya; species Torreya grandis. The sequence goes on from JARHVA010000267.1 coordinate 4,682,412, forward strand.
CATGTTTCTTCATCTCCACTATGTTCTGCAGTTTACAAGCCTTTTTACCTCTTGGAATTACAATGAAAATCACTTTATACACTCATAATGATATTTGCAATATTCTTTGGAAGATTTGAAATAAAACTACTGAACTCAACATTTTATAGATGTGTAGTATTCACTCTATCACCTATAGCTAAGTAGTAATGAGAAAAAATGAACAAGGACTCAAAATTGAAACATAAGCATTGTAAATCAAACTTCCATCCATCTCATTGCACTTCTTGTTGCTTTCTAATATTTTCTTATCTCTCATCTTGATTTCTCCTTTTGTAATCTGCCTTATAAGACTTGTATTTAAGTTCTTTCATGCTTGGAATTCACCCACCACTTGAAATGAATAACCAAGCATCAAAACAATTTAAATTTCTATGTTCTCAATTGGTTCCAAAGTCTAACAATCTTGGCTTCAGAGTCCAACATTCGGGCTCTCAAGAAACCCTGAAGCTAGAGTATATCAACTTCAAATGGCTTTAAATTTTGCATACGACCTCAAAATGACATGCTATTATTTTTAAGTTGCCTATTTTTTCAAAGGGAATCCAAATATGTAACTAAAAATTAATTTTTAAACCAAACATATGTTATTTTTATCCCATATAACATAAGCTAGTAGTTTATAGGTCTTAGAATTTCACAAATTACACATATTTGATAGTTGGTTTCCTTATCAATTGATTTGGATGATAAACATGATCAAATATGATCACATGCCCAAAATTTAAGGCTTTTGGGTGTCACAAAAGCTATAGCCTAGGGCATAAGGGTGGTAAACTATCTTTATAGCAGGACAATTAATTTGAAAACTTAGATAAATGATATTTCAAATTTAAATACTGAGATATGCTAATAATAAAATGTACAACTATGCTAGGTATTATAATGATAATGAAAAAAGATACTTAGTTGGTTATGATGATAATATAGATCTAGATCTAAAATAGAAAGGAATCAAAATAGAAGTAGATTATGGGACTACCTTCACTCTGGTGCACTTAGATCTGGCTCATAGACTATCACTCCATATAAAATGGAAAAATCCTAGTTCTTCATCTTCATAGTGACTATGGAAAAAATGGATTAGTAGGATCATAGTGTTGAGATAACCTCAAAGACCCCTATATCATTGGGTGATACGTACATAGCCACTAATCTAAAGAGGGCTTCAGACTCATATAATTTTCCCCTATGTATGGGATTGTATGTGCATAAGGATACAATATGTGATAAGCAAGTACAATAGTAACCTAGCTTGTAACTTAGAAAATATGTTTCATGGGATATTCCTTCAGTACTTCAGACCCGTAGATGTATTGTTCCTATGATTGATATAGAAATAAGGGAAAATAGGGAATATTTGCTCACTTGAATGTTTGATTGAATGCTTTTGGTAAGTTTTCTTGTGATTGGTTTGTGTTAAGTCTATACTAGGTGAGTAATGAATGAGGATTGATAATGTATTTATACGAATCATTTTGGAGAATATATCACATTAAATCACTTAGGTTGACCATAAGGATACACTAAATTTTGAAATTGGATGAATTTAGGGAAGTGGACACTTACATTGGGATAGGACACTTGTATTGACATAGGCATTTGAATGGGACATAAGTGTTTGGGTAGTTGGAAAACAAGTACAAGTCCAAAACTTGCAAGGGATAAAAGATAATCAAGTTTATAGAATTATGATTATGATATAAGGTCTAAGTCATTAAAATAACATTAGTCAAACTAAGAGATAAACAATATACACAAAGAGATAATAAATGTAAACCTTGTAGTAGTGGAAAAGGTATATAATTAAGAGAAACAACTAAGATCTATATTTTTCAAGTGTATAAGATTGAGGTGTTATATAATTCATAAATAGTGTCCACATTCCCCCTCCTTTAATCTAGTAATAAAATTATTAGTTAAAGTGTTGGGTGAATATTTTGTCGGCCAACTAACTGGTGACCAAAATAGTTCCTATCACCACAACATAGGAAGATTGGTCATCCAGGTGTGCAGCTTTACTACATCAATCGAGACAAATCTCTCCTCTCATCAAGGGGAGGTTCCCTATTAAATATGCGGAGGCTATATACTATATAAGTAAGCAAAAAGTAAGACATAGGGGTGGAATGAACCATCCATCTCTCTTTTTTTAGAGATGATGCTAACAAATAGAGGAGAAATCCTGGGTGATTGGTGAAGGCACTTCTCTTCTTTCAGAAGTAACATTCAACCAAGAGCCAGATCCCTTCTTGGATAGTAGAAATCTTGGTGAAGTGATAGAAGGCACTTCTCTTCTTTCAGAAGTGCTTGTTCTTGCAAACAACAGGACTCTTTCTGGTAGGATAAGTAATAGGATGCTAAGGGCGTAGCAACTAGTAGCCTGAGATGTAGCACAAAGTCTCCACCTCGACTACCCAAGAGTGAGATACAAAGAACAATGGCGGCACAAAGTCGTCCCAAGGTCTTTTACATAGAAATGAAAGATAAACACACACTGAAGGCAACTATGACAACACAAAGTCTGAAAGTAGCTGGCTTTAGGACACCTTCTTGATTACTTCTGCTAGTTTTGCTTGTTAGATCAAATAAACAAGAATGCTCCTAGGAAACAGACATAAGAACAATTTCCTAAAATAGCACAAGTTATAACAACACAAAGTCTGCAAGTCACTTGCTTTCTCATTCAAATAAAATAATATGAATTACAATATGAGCTCAAAGTCTCAATAATGCCTTTCAATTTGGGTAGAGTTTCGCTTCTGGTAAGAGGAAGATCTCCCTTGCATAATGAGAGAAATTAAAATGTATAACAATTATACAAGGCTTGGCACTCATTCCCCTGGGATGGCCCATGCTATAGTCAACACCTTCAATGCACCCTCAGTTCTGTCTGGAGGGACCATGCTGGGAATAGTGAATTGCCATAACTATGGCGTGTCCATTCCTCTAATATGTCTCTTCTTAGTATGGACTATCTGGTCCTTTTCTTGATGTTTGCCCAGCTATCCAATTCACCATTACTTTATGGAAGAAAAACATGCTTGTGTCCTTGATTTGGTACGCCTAGAAGTCTACTTGATCCACTATTTCACCTACTGGAAATAACTCTTTTGAAGATATTTTTGGTCCTTTGGTCTCATTCCTATCTCTCCTGTAGCAATTTGAGTCTTTGAGTTCTCTTTTCAGCCAGTTGCTTGGTTCTTCCCTTTGGCATTTTGGCCTTTAAATGCATTCAAGTCCGTCATCCTCCTTAGCAATTCCTTCGTGTCTTTCTCACTTGCTTTGGCTGCTTTCACTGATCTCAACAAGTGACACGTGGCATGTTTCACATAATCTAACAATCACACAGATGATGACACTTAGAGCGCTCCGCTCTTAGGCTTTTTCCTTTCAGGCATTCCTTTGGTCAGGCTTATTTCCTTTGGTCGGGCTTATTTCCTTTGGTTGGGCTTATTTCCTTCAGACAAAATTCTGAAGGAATTCCTTTGGGCTTTGCCTTGGTCATTTTCCCATGAAAAATACTTCTGAAAGAATTATAATGGCTCTTTCACTTAATAATTTCCTTCGCACAAAAATTTTGAAGGAAATGTTCCCTGTTGGCCTTTGAACAAATCCAAAGGAATTCTATCTTTTCAGTCAGTCGCTTGGTTCTTTCTTTAAGTTCTGTGATTTATTTGAATTTCAACAGATATTCCCTTACTTTAAATTTGACGTCTGCAGGGCCGTCAATGGTCTCTACCCACTTTGAACCATATTGAACTTGCTGAAAGTACATTGGTTCATTGGTTCATCGGTTCATTATCGGTTCATTCTGCCTCTTTTATTTCATTGCTTCTTGGTTCAATCGCTTTCCCACTCCTTGGTTGAACCATCCATTGAACCACTTGTTTGTTGCTTCTTTCCTTGACTGAGGCCGCCTTTGAACCTTTGAACCCATGAACCATTAAACTTTGAACTCTTTCGGTTCAAGGTTCAATTGGTTCATTGGTTCATCCTTTGTCCGTCACTTGTTCTTTCTAAGCTCTTTGATCTTCATTGCACTGGTTGAACCTTTGAACCTATGAACTCGTTGAACCTTTTGGTTCAAGGTTCAATGGTTCAATCAGTTCATTCTTTTTATTTGGCTAAGTCCTTTTGATATTTTTGAACCAAATGCGTTGAACCATTTGGTCATTGAACCTATCGAACCATTGAACCCGTTGAGCCTATTGACCTATTTTTCCCATAGGCAAAATTTTGGTCACCTTCCTCCCCTACTGTTTAGTGCAAGTCATTTTCGGGTTCAGCAAGTTCAATATATTTGGTTCATGGCCAGGTTCAATTGGTTCAAAGGTGGAAAGTTCATCGGCGTGCTTGGTTGAACTATTGAACCGTTGAACCATTTTTGGTTCAACGGGTTTAGTTCAAGAAGGCCGCACTTCAAAGGAAAAGACCCGATGACTTTTGTCAAGGACGGTGACGTTCCAAAGGTTGTCAAAATTTACAAAGTGAAATAGTCGCTTGCCTTCAAACAAAAAGTGCAAACCATTTAAAAGAAGGAGCCAGAATGCAATGATCCATTTAAGTGTTTGCCCCAAGGGGCCAAAGAGCAAGAAAGACAAGGATGCAGAAGAAGACAAAACAAAGTGACAGACAAAGAGAATGACATGGCACATAAGTGACAAGGCAGCCCAAGTGGCAAAGTGTAGGCGATTTATTGCCTGATAGTCCCCAAATGGCACAAACAGCAAGCAACATGACCCGTGCTTTGAAAAGGGGACAAATTTCAGTTTGTTGGCAGAAAAGAGGTGCAATCCATGCTTCCACATTAAAGCTTGAATGCCAAAGTCAAATTTGGCGATTATACAGCATGGTTCCAGCAGGCTTCTTCTAGGACGATGACAACACAACAGTGTTTCCTCTTTCAAATGGGATGCGACAGGCCAAATTGTCAAAAAAAGCACCAAGTTTCTTTCTCTTTTCTTCTATATATTGTAACTTCTCATTTTTGAGAAGAATCGGTTCTCCACTTTTGCAAAGGCGCAGCCCTGGCAAAATTTTCACCTGAATCACATAAAATGTAGTTTTTACCTCCATTTGGATAGATTTTTCAGAGTATGCCTTGAGTGTTTGTCTGTGTCCAGTCATTGTCTTTTGATGCTCTCACAGGTTCAACACTAGCAGACCTGTTGTTTACAAGGTGCCATTGTTGCAGCTGACAGGTGAAGAGCAATATTTGGGAGTGAAGGAGCAGAAGAAATTACTTCATAAGTGTGTGTTTCACAACACCTTGGGTGATCTCTATTCTATATTTTCCATTGAAGCCTCCCTGCTAGTTTCTTGCAGCCTGGTCCTTCTGCCAAGTGCGTAGTGTATGTCTGTATTTGTCTGGTTCTGAGAGTGGATGTGTGAAGGTTGACCCTTGTTTTTTTTGGTGCATCACCTCTTTTAGAGTAGGCTTGTTTTTCCTGCATTCTCTCTCTCTCTTTTCATCCCCCCTTTATATATATATATATATATATATATATATATATATATATGTATGTATGTATGTATGTATGTTAGCACTTGCTGGAAAAAACATGATGCATCCGTTGAACCTTGAAGCGGTTGAACTTTGAACCTTGACAAATGCACTTAACTCTTGCTGATGATGTTGAACCTTTGAACCCATTGAACCTGTTGAACCAAAATGGTTCAAGGTTCAACAGTTCAATGGTTCAATCCTTTCTTAGAAGCTTGCTGATGAAATCTTTTGGTTGAACCAACTTTGAAATCGCCTAAGTGTTGAGAGCTTGTTTCTTCCTGCAGAGTCTGTAGAAATCAACCTGTGAAGTCTATGAGTCCATAGAACTAAGTCCATAGAACTTGGCCTGCAGAGTCTGTAGATTTTTGAGAAGCTTAACAAATGAGGAATTTGAATGCTCAAAACAAATTTTGAAAAGGGAAGAGACAATTTTGGTCTATAGGACCAAAATAGTTCAGATGTTGTCCCAAAAATGAGTGATATTTTTGGGGGACAACAGCTGTCTCCAGTTGGGGAACTTCCTTCAGTTGAAAACTTGGAACAGCTGAGGGGAGTAGAAACCAGAATCTCCATTGCCTTGAAGTATGCCATTGGGTTATGGAGTCATGCTACCCACAAAGAAAGGCTCCAAACAAAGAAAATGAAAAGCACAAAATAGAACTAAAGACTATACAGATATACATATGTACATATGATCTTATCTAGTGCCTCAAGATTTGAAGTGCTTCAGATGCCATCCACTGTGAGATAGTGAAAATAGTATGCCATCCTGATAAACTAGCAGGAAACCATTTTGTCCCTAGAAATGGTGACAGGTGAATGAAACTCTCCACCAGGAAACCAATTTTCTGTGTCTTCCTCTTGGCCTTTTCTTCTTCTTGCTCCATGGCAGGACGTGGTCTTCAAACTGAAAACCATAACTCCTTGCTCTCTTTGCAAAGAGTTCCTTTTACTAACTTTGGAGTACAACAATATGGTCCACCACCATAGCTTGTTGTTTTGCTAGTTCAGTCCAACACATGCTTTGATTGTCAGCATCAAACCCCTGACAAACCATCAGCTCAACATCTCCTTTGGTGTGAAGGAGTTTGATCTCGTCATCTTGAGAAATCTTCAATCTGAGCAATAGATATCTGCATCCAGTTGTGGAAGAATTACTACCATTAGATTCTAGGATCCAAGCATCATCAAAAGCTGATCTTCTATCAGATTTCTCTTCATTAGAGATGGAAGATCCTTCTTGATTTGTACTGCATCTTACTAATTCTTTTGATGCCTTGTTTGGATCAAATCTTGGATTGTCAACTACAGGACTTTCATTAGCTGAGACATGAGCATCCTTTGTGGTCAAGAAGTAATTACCCTTGCCTAAAGGCTCAAATAGAATTTGAGGTGCAAGGGTCGACATTTGGGTGACCACAATTTTTGCCTCAGACAGGTTCGCACCTGGTTCTCCATCAATGTCCAATTGCTCAGGATTGGCTTGCCGGGATTCAAACTCAGTCATTTGAATTTTGGATTACTTGACATGATCAATCATGTCAAATGACTAGAATGGACTTGGAAGAGAGGATGGGAGTTCATCCTTTTGGTTTCTGGGAGGGGGAGGACTGGTTTGTGAAGTTGAAGTAGAAGGTGCAAAGATGTTTGATGTACTAACCTTCTTAGCAATCATTGGGTCCTATGACTGGAAAGGTAGAGTGGTTCCCCACTTAGCAATTGGAATTGCAGGCTAACTTCATTCCTCTATTCTTTCTTTATTAGCTTGTTGAGCTAACTAGTTCTCAGATTGGGTGAATACTGCATATGATCCTTCAACTGCTTCACCTTCACTTCTAGGTTCATCTTGGTAATTCAAAAAACCAATGTGGGAGTCTCCAGTTGATTCTTCTTGATCCTTCGTGAAGAGATCAACATCATTTTCTTTCTCAAACTCAGGCTAGAAAGATAAAGCATGTTTTATTTCTAGATATCCAACTGCTGAGTTGGTTGGAGATGGTTCAAGGACAAGGTTCCTCTATGGGGGAGGAAGACGATTTGGCTGCCCTTGATTCCTGGCGACATTGCCTTATTATGGATGATTTTGAAATGCCCTCCTTGGCATATCCTAATTAGGAGGAGCAGGCATACTTAGGGCCATTTGCCTTTTCAAGGCTAGCAATTCATTTGCCAACTTTTGCACCATTGGGTCAGTGGTGGCTGTGGGTGAGTATTCAAAAGATGAAGAGGATTCACCTCTGTTAGGATCTCTCCTTATCTTTCTTGCCAAGATAAGGTTATCTTCTAGCTCAGTAGCCAAGTCTTGAGCAGCAACAAGGTCTATGTGTCTAGCCCGTCTCAAAAAGAAACTCACTTCAGGCAGCTGTGAGTTGATGAAGAAATACTTGAGATTTTGAGGTGTCAGCTAGGTGATCATGGGAATCATGTGCCTCAACTTGTCGAACCTAGCAATGAAGTCCCTCATAGGTTCATGGGACTCCTTCTTCATCTGTGTGAGCTGGGCTAGCAAGGCATGTGCATCTTTTGTAGGCTTGAACCTTGCTTCGAACTTGGCTTTAAGTGTGTCCCAGTCAGTCACTGATCCAACTTACAAATGGTAGAACCAGTCTACAACAACACCTTGTAGGGTCTCCATAAAAAGCCTGACTACCACGTCTTCAAATTCCACCCCTATCACACCACAGGTTATGCTGAAGGCTGCAATGTGTTCATCAGGGTGAACTCTCCCATCTCCAAAGAATTTGGGGAAGTTCTTTCTTGAGTTGTGTGGAAGTTCATGTAGAGGTGGAGTCAAGTTGAGTGGGCCAAAAGATTTACCCCAGGGGCCTTGAACTGCCATGATTTAATTATAAAAAATAGGGATAACAAATCTGGGTGGAGTGGCCAAATTACAGAACAAAAATAAAAAAAGACTGGCTCTACTTCAGCTTGAGGCTTGAGGCTTGAGGCTTCAAACTGCGTACTCTTTCCCAACAGCTTTGGTTTTGCAAACTAGATAAAATAATAGAGGTGGAGGAAGATGGAAAGGCTATAATGATAATGGGTAAGACACGTAACAGAGTTGCCAAAGTCTATATAATGGATAAGGGAAGGAACTACTTCAATCTAAAACTTGAGGCTTCAGACTGCACATTCATCCCCAGTGGAGTCACCCAAAACTGTTGGGTGAATATTTTGTCAGCTAGCTAACTGGTGACCAAAATAGTTCCTATCACCACAGCATAGGAAGATTGGTCATCCAGGTGTGCAACTTTACTACATCAACTGGAGACAAATCTCTCCTCTCATCAAGGGGAGGTTCCCTATTAAATATGTGGAGGCTATATACTATATAAATAAGCAAAAAGTAAGACACAGGGGTGGAATGAACCATCCATCTCTCTTTTTTTAGAGATGATGCTAACAAATAGAGGAGAAATCCTTGGTGATTGGTGAAGGCACTTTTCTTCTTTCAGAAGTAACATTCAGCCAAGAGCTAGATCCCTTCCTGGATAGTAGAAATCTTGGTGAAGTGACAGAAGGCACTTCTCTTCATTCAAAAGTGCTTGTTGTTGCAAATAACATGACTCTTTTTGGTAGGATAAGTAACAGGGTGCCAAGGGCGTAGCAACCAATAGTCTGAGATGTAGCACAAAGTTTCCACCTCAACTGCCCAAGAGTGAGATACGAAGAACAATGGGGGCACAAAGTCATCCCAAGGTCCTTTACATAGAAACAAAAAATAAACACACACTAAAGGCAACTATGACATCACAAAGTTTGAAAGTAACTAGCTTCAGAACACCTTCCTGATTACTTCCGCTAGTTCTGCTTTTTAGATCAAATAAACAAGAATACTCCTAGGAAACATACATAAGAACAATTTCCTAAAATAACACAAGCTATAACAACACAAAGTCTGCAAGTCACATGCTTTCTCATTCAAATAAAATAATATGAACTACAATCTGAGCTCAAAGTCTTAGTAATGCCTTTCAATTTGGGCAGAGTTTCACTTCTGGTAAAGGGAAGATCTCCCTTGCATAATGAGAGAAATTACAATGTATAGAAACTACGTAAGGCTTGGCGCTTATTCTCATGGGACAGCCCATGCTACAGTCAATGCCTTCAATGCGCCCTCAGTTCTGTCTGGAGGGACCATGCTAGGAACATTGCATTGCTCTAATATGTCTCGTCTTAGTATGGACTGTCTGGTCCTTTTCCTAATGTCTACGTAGCTGTCTAATTCACCATTACTTTATGGAAGAAAAATAGGCTTGCGTTCTTGATTTGGTGTGCCCAAAAGTCTACTTGATCCACTATTTCACCTACTGGAAATAACTCTTTTGAAGATATTTTTGGTCATTTGGTCTCGTTCCTCTCTCTCCTATAGCAATTTGAGTCTTCAGGCTCTCTTTTTAGCCAGTCGCTTGGTTCTTCCCTTTGGCATTTTGGCATTTAAATGCATTTGAGTCCGTCATCCTCCTTAGCAATTCTTTCGTGTCTTTCCCACTTGCTTTGGCCACTTTTCGCTGATCTCAACAAGTGACACATGGCATGTTCCACATAATCTAGCAATCACATGGACGATGACACTTGGAGCGCTCCGCTCTTGGGCTTTTTCCTTTTGGGCATTCCTTTGGTCAGGCATTTCCTTTGGTCGGGCTTATTTCCTTCGGTTGGGCTTATTTCCTTCAGACAAAAGTCTGAAGGAATTCCTTCAGGGTTTTCCTTGGTCATTTTCCCACGAAAAATACTTTCGAAAGAATTCTAACGGCTCTTTCACTTAATAATTTCCTTCAGACAAAAAGTTTGAAGGAAATGTTCCTTATCGGGCTTTGAACAAATCCGAAGGAATTCTATCTTTTTGGTCAGTCACTTGGTTCTTCCTTTAAGTTCTGTGCTTTATTTGAATTTCAACAGATATTCCCTTACTTTAAATTTGACGTCTATGGGGCTGTCAATGGTTGCGAACCGCTCTGAACCATGTTGAACCTTAAACCTTTGAACCCACTGAAAGTACATTGGTTCATTGGTTCATCGGTTCATTCTGCCTCTTTTGTGTTGGGAGATATAAACCGGAAGCACACAATTTGATTACTAAACCAAACAACTTAATATGCGGAAATTAACCAGATTCACCAAGTAACTAGAATTCAGAATAACACATGATATGAGAGACAATACCAAATTGTATTAACACTTTATACAGAAAAGAATACAATAAAGAAGATGCCACTTCTTCTCCACCACCTTACAGAGGTTTCCCATGCCTCAAGTGAACAGTAATTCTTCTCCCCAAAGCTCTCCCTCTCACAGGTCCCAACACCCAACTCAAAATACAGAGTTGGTGTTCACCTCCCGTGCTCCACGCACACCACAAGTGCTCCACGCACTCCACAAGCACTCCACGTGCTCCACAAGTACTCAAGGTACTTCAAGTAGATCTCCCATGAATCTGCAACAACCTGCAATTCAACAGACCATACTTATGGAAGGAACTCCCTTGCCTTCCTCTTTGCTCTATCCGAGTACACACCTGTACTCCAAGTAGATCCTGCCTGATACTGCTCCCTGTTGTGTTGCTGTCTATATGACCTTGCACACCTGCAAATCAAACAATGGTTCTACTCACCTGTGAACCTCGACCTTGAACACACATACACCTGTAGATCAACGATCTTACTTACCATGTAGATCTCCTATATATGCCATGCAACTGTGACCAAGATCCTACACTCTTGAAGAATCCAGCTGACTCTCCAATCCAGCACCAACACACCTGGTACTGAGGCACTAGGAGGAACACACCATTGCTCTACCTCACACACAGAAGGAGCTTATAATTATGCTCTCTTACTCCCTAGCACACTTTTCCAATACAACCATGAGTCTATTATATAGATCTCATCCAAACAATGATTAGACATCTAATTACAATAATTAGATCCGCAGCTATGAGTCTAAAATTAGCACTCATCATGCAAACACTTGGTTCGTCAATCCACTGCCCATAATTAACTCGCAGTTGAACCACACAGGCGACCGACGTCGGTCCCTGTCCGCCTGGGGTCGCTGACGCCGGCCGATATATGACCGACGTCGGTTGCCTTCCTGTCTTACCCTGCCGACGCCGGTTGGCCAGACCAACGCCAAACACTTCTGACACTTCGGCAACTCATTCTGCAACCTCCTCCATGTCTGCATCAGTGAAGCTTTTAGCTCCACAATCCTAACAATCTCCCACTTGGAGATAAATAGCTGCACTGTACCTGTACCTGTACTCCGTCTAATCTGTTTCCTGGTTTGTATCCCTCTTCAAGCTCCCACCTGAAGACAACCCACCACACAACCTGTGATGTACCACCTGTCATCCGAGTAACCTGCCACATCCGAACCTACAAATACATGTAGTGAAGTCCTAACCCTGCATAGCAACACCTGCTGCTGGTCCCTCTCAAGAAAACCTGAGAACCCACTTCCCTGAATTGGCTCCTAACTCTCTGACAGCTCCCACTGCATGGGAATACTCAGGTCTATACCAGACCTCATGTGATTTCAGACACTGTACCTGTCCAGCCCTTAGTGTGCTCCGGTTCTGCATCCCGAACCTCACCAACACCTGATTCACATCAGCTCCCACTCGAGACAAAATCAACTTGTGATCTCCATGTCTCCCATGTCAAAGAATTCCGCTGCTCCAAACTCCTCATGACATGCCACTGAACTAATCTTACCCTTAGCTCAGCAAAACCCTATATGTACAAACCTGCTAGCTAGCATACTATCCACATACAGCAACAGAATGATGTCATGACTCATCATCCCCCTGGTAAGGCAAACCACAGTAGTTACACTGACATTGACTGAAGCCATGCTCCGTCCTCCACCTGTCAAAACCTGTACCACTGTCCTGCAGCTCCACAAGACCATATACCTGGTCTTCCATCTCACGTATCTGTTCTCTCTATTCTTCTACTAAGGAATCCATTCGTCTCTGTGCTTTTATAACTGCTGGCATCTCTACCAAAACACACCTGTCTAGTTCTCCTCCAAGGAATCACATCCTCATCCATGCCAAGCTCACACCTGTTTCCTGGATCCTTCCTGCTCTACAATTAGCAACATGTATAAAGAAGAGGAACAACGAATTTGAGGGCCTACTTACGCCTTCAGTCCTCCGTATGGGTGTTTGAGACTCCTTGACAGCTTGCTGTCCACCCAAAATCCGTTTACAGTGACCGACCTCAGTCACCCCACAGTCTGCATCCGACCGACGTCGGTTCCATGCGTCTGTACCTGACTACCAACCTGCCAGCGCTGGTGTCCCTGCTGCCGACGTCGGCCCTCTGACCGACATCGGTCTTACATACTGCCGACGTCGGTCTCCTGACCAACGTCGGTCTTACCCTGCCCGACATCGCCGGCTTCAGTCTGCACATGACCGACCTCGGCACCTGTCTGTTCGACGCCAGTTCCTCTTGACCGACATCGGTACCTGTGTTCGCCTGTGAGTGATGGCTTTTTACCCGCGAGCTTCTTTGAATCAAAACCCATGTCCAAACTGCCCTGCTCAGAAGTATCCAGCCACATCCACTGGGTTCTGTCCGCCATCTCCTCCATAAACACCAAGGCTTTCCAGTTCTTAAGCCTGTCAAATATATCTATCTTCCGCTTAAGAACATGCATCTCCTTCCTGCTCATGTGACCAAGCCTATGAAGCCACGTCTCCTCAACAAACGAAGAATCAGTAATATAAACAAGTAGATAAAGGATACCTGTTTTCTTACCACCAGCTAATTCAAGTGCATCCGCTGTGAGAGTTCTTATGCATCTCTCATCACCCAATCTTTCTGAATAAATTAGCCATATCTCCAAACCTGGGACCTGCATGACCTTCATCAACACCTGTGTGTTGGCCGCCTGCAATTTCAGCTTCACTTCCCCTTTGCCAGTTCTTTGGCAAGGCTTACCAGCTCCTCTACCTAGGGCTGCATGGAAAGAGGCAACCGAATCTTTTATCCAAGATTCAACTTTATCCAAGAAACCTGCAAACACATCCTGTGCAACAACACCTGCTACATCTGTATCTTCAGTTTCTTCATGCTGATCTGCTACCAACCAACAATAATCTTTTACCTGCTCTTTCTTTTCATAGGACCGTGAGTGACCATCTGTGCTTTTCAACTCTTCCATTCTTAGCTTACTTTGATCTGTCGTTGCTCTACTCCCACTCGATCAGAAACCCCTGAGAGTGCCCTGTAACCAAACACAAAACCTGCTTCCTCCAACCTTAGCTCTGATACCACTTGTTGGTATCAAGCTATGAGCCAACAACCTGGCTCTGATACCACTTGTTGGGAGATATAAACCAGAAGCACACAATTTGATTACTAAACCAAGCAACTTAATATGCGAAAATTAACCAGATTCACCAAGTAACTAGAATTCAGAATAACACATGATATGAGAGACAATACCAAATTGTATTAACACTTTATACAGAAAAGAATACAATAAAGAAGATGCCACTTCTTCTCCACCACCTTACAGAGGTTTCCCACGCCTCAAGTGAACAGTAATTCTTCTCCCCAAAGCTCTCCCTCTCACAGGTCCCAACACCCAACTCAAAATACAGAGTTGGTGTTCACCTCCCGTGCTCCACGCACACCACAAGTGCTCCACGCACTCCACAAGCACTCCACGTGCTCCACAAGTACTCAAGGTACTTCAAGTAGATCTCCCATGAATCTGCAACAACCTGCAATTCAACAGACCATACTTATGGAAGGAACCCCCTTGCCTTCCTCTTTGCTCTATCCGAGTACACACCTGTACTCCAAGTAGATCCTGCCTGATACTGCTCCCTGTTGTGTTGCTGTCTATATGACCTTGTACACCTGCAAATCAAATAATGGTTCTGCTCACCTGTGAACCTCGACCTTGCACACACATACACCTGCAGATCAACGATCTTACTTACCATGTAGATCTCCTATATAGGCCATGCAACTGTGACCAAGATCCTACACTCTTGAAGAATCCAGCTGACTCTCCAATCCAGCACCAACACACCTGGTACTGAGGCACTAGGAGGAACGCACCATTGCTCTACCTCACACACAGAAGGAAATTATAATTATGCTCTCTTACTCCCTAGCACACTTTTCCAATACAACCATGAGTCTATTATATAGATCTCATCCAAACAATGATTAGACATCTAATTACAATAATTAGATCCGCAGCTATGAGTCTAAAATTAGCACTCATCATGCAAACACTTGGTTCGTCAATCCACTGCCCGTAATTAACTCGCAGTCGAACCACACAGGCGACCGACGTCGGTCCCTGTCCGCCTGGGGTCGCCGACGCCGGCCGATATATGACCGACGTCGGTTGCCTTCCTGTCTTACCCTGCCGACGCCGGTTGGCCAGACCAACGCCAAACACTTCTGACACTTCGGCAACTCATTCTGCAACCTCCTCCATGTCTGCATCAGTGAAGCTTTTAGCTCGACAATCCTAACATTTTCTTCTATCGCTTCCTGGTTCAATCGCTTTCCCACTCCTTGGTTGAACCATCTGTTGAACCACCTGTTTGTTGCTTCTTTCCTTGACTGAGGCCGCCTTTGAACCTTTGAACCCATGAATCATTGAACTTTTAACTCTTTTGATTCAAGGTTCAAGCGGTTCATTGGTTCATCCTTTGTTCGTCACTTGTTCTTTCTAAGCTCTTTGATCTTCATCGCACTAGTTGAACCTTTGAACCTGTGTACTCATTGAACCTTTTGGTTCAAGGTTCAACGGTTCAATCAGTTCATTCTTTTTATTTGGCTAAGTCCTTTTGATCTTTTTGAACCAAACGCATTGAACCATTTGGTCATTGAACCTGTTGAACCATTGAACCCGTTGAACCAAAGTGGTTCAATGGTTCAAGCCTTCTTCTCTTTGATAAGTGTTTTGAAGCCATTGAACCTTGAAGTGGTTGAACTTTGAACCTTGACAAATGCGCTTAACTTTTGCTGATGACGTTGAACCTTTGAACCCGTTGAACCAAAATGGTTCAAGGTTCAACGGTTCAATGGTTCAATCCTTGCTTAGAAGCTTGCCGATGAACTCTTTTGGTTGAACCAACTTTGAAATCACCTACGTGTTGAGAGCTTGTTTCTTCCTGTAGAGTCCGTAGATTCAAGCCTGTAGAGTCCTACGATTTTTGAGAAGCTTGAAAAATGAGGAATTTGAATGCTCAAAACAAATTTTGAAAAGGGAAGAGACAATTTTGGTCTGTAGGACCAAAATAGTTCAAATGTTGTCCCAAAAATGAGTGATATTTTTGGGGGACAATAGCTGGCTCCGGTTGGGGAACTTCTGTCAATTGCAAAAATAATTGAAAGGAGTAGAATCTAGAATCTCTAGTGTCTTCAAGTATGCCATTGGGTTACAGAGTCATGCTACCCATAAATGAAAGACTCAATTAATGGAGAGTCATTTTTGCTAGAAGAAAGACTACTGTGGCAAGTTGTGTCATTGCCAACCTATTGCCTTTCAAAGTAGTACAAGGAGGGTGATGAATGTTTTGAGGGTGAAAATACATGGCTAAATTAGCAAGGGAATCAGTGTTGTGGTATGCATTAACATTTTTTTTTCTTCATTATATTGTGATTTTAAGCCTTCCTCTTTTTAATTATTTATCAATTTTTTTCACTTAAAAAAATGAAATCATTCAACCTTGCAGACCATCATGTTGAAGAAGCTTTGCAATCCTGGGCTAATCTGAGGGTAGGTTTTTGATTGTTGAGAAACTACCAAATCAACTCCAGCGTTATCAACAAGACCAATATACTTGTTAGCTTCTAAAGTGGACCCAAGAAGGTAGTTGAGTTTCCAATGGGAATTATTGTTTTCTTTTTCATTGAATTAATGATTAGGAGCAACTATCCTTCCACCAAAATTTTACCTTGAGATTGGATGTTTCGCGAGACTTGGCGAGGCAGAGGCCTTTAATTAGGCCCTAAACTTCAGCGTCCTTATTAGTGGGGTGTAAAAGGAAGGATGAAGATATTGTAATAAATTGAGCAAAACTGAAGTAAGAAGAAATCTACTCTGAATTTAAAAGTTTGATTTTATGGATGAGTATGTGAAAAGATATATCCACATTCCTAAAAAATATTTTAATTCGCTTTAACTACATGTTCAATATTACCAAAGCTAGGCACACCATGCAAGGAGGCTTTAAAAAGGTGTAGGATGAGTAGCTCCATATCTAGATAAGATATAGTATAAAAGGTAGAAAAACCTAAGAAAAATTGATCTTCTTAAAAAGACAAACCCAAGTTCTTTTGGTTGTTGGGAAGTTGAGAAATAAATGGTCCACACAATTTTATTTTATTTTGTAGAAAATTGAATCTATTTGGATCTTGAAAACGCTTTTCGAAAGTTGTCAATTGTCAATATTTTATTTTAAGCAACTAACTCTATAAAGGCACAAACTTTTAAATGATTGTATTAAAGTCAAATTTTGTAACTCAACTAATTTAAATTAATTGTCGATTTAAAACTACTTTACTACTATATTTAAAAACTTTTAACAAATTTTGATACCCTCCCACCGTCGGGGTGGGTTCTCTGCGCCTTTGTTACCTCATTTTATAGAAGTAAATAAAATGATATTATGCTCGAGCTTTCCAGATGCATAAAATCAATCCTCAAACACTTGGGAAATGGAGGAAAGCGCTCAGCGAGGTTTCGCACATTCAGGGTTATATTTTCAAGGGGTAATGTTCAGTTTTCTGGTGATTGTTTTTTTATCTACACCGCCACGATTACCTAACATTAATTATTATTGACGATATATTTCGTGGGTGTGTAGCGACCAAGGAGAGCTGTTGGAGCAAATCGCAATGTGCGTAACTAAATATATTCATACTGCCAGCAAACCTCGAAAGTTAACCTGATAATAAGGGAGATTGTTCTCTGCAAGGTTTCAGGGATGCAGGTGGTCACCGTAGGCATTTTAAAATATTTTGAGTCTGTGTTAAAACAATACCGGGATCACTGTAGCTGTATGGTATATGTGAAAACTCGCTTGCGTACAGTATGACATGCGAGGCGTGGCTTATTTTCTTATTCCTATATATATATTTTTTCCAACGGGATATAATTACTTTTGTGTTTTATACAATTACTAGCCCAAACTTTATTCACATGCGAGCAGAATCGCTCATCACTCGACCTAAATACATACCATAATCACAATACATAAAATATGGGTCTTATCTTTCACTATTTACACAATTTGTTTAACCCTTAATCTATTTTCAAACTTTAAAAAATTCTTTCAGTCAATTTTTTTTTTTTTTTTGAAAACATTTACAATTTGATTTTCAGTGTGCTAGTAGATAAATTGAATTGTATCATTTTGAATTGATTCTTTAATGCAATAAAGAAAAATGGTTGCATGTTTTATTATTGTATGATACATAAGATATTTTCATAGTTGTATTGTATTTTTGTTATCACAATATAATATTGAAGATTGATTTTGTGAAAAATATAAGTCGCCAAGTATACTTTTCAATCTTATTATACTAATATATACTCTATCTTTACTGATCACATTTCAATTATTGGTTGCATTTCACTACACCATGAGATAGCTCATAATTCAATCTTGAACACAAAACGAATAGTAGATTTATAATGATCCACACATCCAACCCAACTAGAATCTATAAAACCTATAAAAAACATATCACTGCATAGAAAATATTTTAGCTCAAAATTAATAATTCCATTAACATATTTATAAATTATTTTACCTACTTTCTAATGAAGAATTATAATAGATGACATAAACGTTGAAATTAGACTGACCTCATAAATAATGCCAAATAATTATAGTCAAATAGATTAGTTTTAACACTAATAATAGTCTAAACAATTTGCTATTTTTTTTTTTGGAATTATGAATTGTAGATGATTTCATCCTTACTTCATCTAGTTTAGTAGTAGTTTTGCATTCTTCCATTTTACTTTTTACCAACAAATCAGGTAACACAGTTAATATTTATGTAAAGCCTCCTAACCTAGTCTATTGGCTTACCACCCTCTAATGGACCTCAACTCTATCATGAGGCCAACGATATATTTTAAGCTTGAACTAGGATAGGGAGTGTCCCAATGATATGATCATGTCTTTTGATGTGATTTTGAATTTTCAAAACTATTATCCTCCTTGAAATTGTCTATTTATTTTTATTTTGAACTTAATTTTTTCTTTGATATTTCAGCGTCTTACTCTTTTGTTTTTTTCTATTTTCCTCCTTTATATGGATTTAGATGATAGTAAAAATAGATGCTAGAGATTACTAACACAAGATAACTTACACCTAACTACTAAATAAAATATCCTAACGACCAAGAAGCTTATATTTTCCTAGATCTACATTTTAGAATAGAGAAAAATCTCATCTCCAACTCAAGTTTGCCTCAAATAAAAGATGGAAAGGGAAAGATGGGGTTCGTGAGTGATCCAAAAAAAGGTAAGATGATACAATGAATACATACTAATAATTGATCACAAGAATGAACAATTTTTCTTTAGATAGACTAGGCATAGAGAGATATGAAAGTACATAAGAATATAAGTCAAATTGTATGACAAGTTTATAAAAGTGAGAAAAATCCCATAAGCAGAGGTTGATGTGTGGAATGGTAGTAATGTTATTCAATAAGGCACATAAACCAATGATAGGTATAGCATAAGAAAATATAGTTTTAAAACTCACGAGGGAAAGGATAAATCCAAGAGGGGAAGACTCCACAAAATAATAAACCAAGGAATCTCAAAAGACACAAGGGACAAATAAACTCAAAACAAAGATACATGAAATGTAAAGATACCAAATAAACACGTAGGATGCAAAGGCAGAATAAACCCAAAAGAGAGACATTAACTGTAAAAAAGGTCAAATGATAATGAAAGACACAAAGTCGAGTAAACCCAAGTGGGAGATAAGATGCTAAGAGGTAAAGTGTAGGAAAATAAAGAATAATATACATGAAAAGTAAAGAGTGACAAATATATCACTATTAAAGATATTAATATAATATATATTAGATCTTGTCATCCAAATGAGATATTTGTTTGTTAGTCGTTAGTTCATGGCATGTATCTCATATAAGAGATGTTTTCTTAAGAGTAATTTATATCTATGTTTTAGTCATTATTTAGTTATGCTAATTATGTTAGTGAATTAGTGAGTTTGGTAGTTGTAAACGTAAGTTAAGTTATAGGTGATTGGACCTTTTATTTAGGTTAAATTTGGTAAGTAAAAGCTTATTAAATCTTATATTGTAAATAAGAATGTAATTTATATTACCTGAATGTTTTATATTATGTAAGATTATTTTGAATAAATTAAATAATGTAGTTTTTCTATTTATTTTATGTATAAATTTTAAACGATGTTATTATAATTTGATGCCAATGGATCCACAAGAAATCTATGAAGGAGTTACATGAAGAAAATGAAGAGGAAACAAGGACCCATTAAAAAAATTAAGGAAGTTGATATATATATATATATATATATATATATATATATATATTTGACATTAATTCTATATATATATATATTTGAAGGGGATATTGATAGGTTTTTTAAACCTATGTGGGGTAACAATAGGACGTTAAAATTATTTTGGAGGATTGGAATAAAAAAGAGATTTATATTTATTGGTTGAGGTGATTATGATATTTTCATAATATTTTTGCTTTCTATTTATGATGTACAAAAGCATTGTGTATCCATATAATTGTCTAAGGTTATCTAAATTGCATGGTTTGCTTTATGGTTTTGATATATTCTCATATTTTACCTAAAACATATTTAAAAAATGAAAATGATATGAATATTGCCTACCATTTAAAATATTTAAATATGTATGAGGCTTATAAAAATGAGTTGAAATTTTGACAAAACAAAACCTTGTTGAAGGTGGCATGCCAAAAATTCCCGAAGTGATGTATTTACTTTTTTAAGCCGAAGGCTTATACAATTGGGGAACCCCTATAGATTCATCTCACAAGAGACAATAAAGAGAATATTCATTAAATTACAGGGAAATACTTAGATTATACAATGATTATGGGCTTTGACACATCTCACATTTGAAGGTCAACAACTACATTTACCATTTCCCCTATAAATGGTTTCTTGGAAAACAAACCACCATTCTTGAAAGTTAGAAGAGGAGGAAAGGATATATTTATATATTTGAGTTGTAGCTTGAAACTTATAACCAGATAAAACATGGATCCGACAGAGTAGTCACTTTCCCACCAAGTAGGAGGCATTCACAATACACTATGTTTAGGCTTTCCTAGCATCAAGAGTGACATTATCGCATCACACCCACTTCAAATCCTTCTAAAAAATGTACATCTTTATTAATTTATGTTTATGTCTATGAGGAAACCCCTAATTCACATTATCTTTATTTGCTTAAATAATGCATATCGAGGCAACAACAATGCTTTGATGGTGACAAACATCCTTGCCAATGAATTCAATTACAAATATTGGGTTTCTAGCTTCACTCCACTCCTTCTTGGAGCATATGTGCCTATTACATTAAGAGAATTTAGCAGAAACCTTTTCAGCATGAGGCCTAATATTGCTCTCTATGTAGACAAGCTGATCTTTGAGACTAACATGAGAGGCATTCACAAGCAATTCAAGGTCCCTTGCCATGTTATTCAAACCAGCAAAGACATGTCAATCCTTCTAGCTGTGACAATTTATATCCACAAAAAATTGGGTGGTAAAAGTTCTTTTAAAATACTTGACACAGAGGGCCATCTACCCCATCTCAACCAGACTATTAAGACGATTAACCTTCTTAGGTGCATACTATAGCAGTAATGGATATATATGTATTGTATATACAACTTAACTTATGGAGAATACTATTTATTTCTACATTAATAGTTCATGGTGGGCTTCACAAGTTTTAAATATACGTGCTTTTGTGCACTTTTTACTATTTAGTTGTGCCATATATAGATTATGTGATATTTCATGAGATATGCCATGACTGTGACTAATCATATCTATTCATTTTTACTTATGACTATTGTCTATGGGCCTTTCAATGCTATTTAGAGGTGGTGTAGTAAGTCTATATTTTATATTTTATAATGTTATGATTGACTTAATGTTGGGTGCAAGCATTAAGATGGGGTGTTATATTTAAGAAAGATCCATAATTTATATAGATATTATGATTGTCTAGAAGAGTAAATTTAAGATGATGGATATCCTAAATATGTTGGGGCTCCTTCAAATATTAAAAAATATGTATATACTATCACTAATATTTTTAAATTACAATTAACATTGTTATATATTTAATACTTCTGAGTGTTAATTTATGTTAACTTCTACTTCCGACATCAATCATGTTTAATAAGAGATAAAAAATATTGAAATAATAATTAATATAAAAAATTACAAAGAATTAAAAAGTAAACAAGCACTGGGCAAGGCATGGAAGGATAGTTTCTCATAGCAATCCAACTCTTACCAAGCAAGAGGGGGATGGATTTATGTCGACTCCAGCGATCTAGATGGCCATAAATATCTTCTTGTTCAACATGCCACTAAATACCATTCAAATTAGGGTTAGTATAACTATAAATACATATCGACTTAGAATTTACAGTAAAATGATACAATCAAAACAAAAAGAGAGAGATATTTGTAACTATTGGTACATACAATGCATTTTATAGCTTTGACAATTTCATCATTAGCATATATTATAAAAACTAATATAATATTTAAATGTAAATTTTATAATCTAATATTTATATAAATTATATAATATATAATAATAAATTTTTAATGTATATAACAATTATAATAAATATCATATAATATTTTTACAAAGACATCCAAAGACATTGATAACTGAATTACGCAACTTAAAACCAAAAAGACTTACAAAGTAGTGAAGAACAACTACAAATACTTAGTATAAAAAATACAAATTAAAATACTTTATCATTGCTACAAACCAAATATGAACTACTTTCATTTAACCTCCCATTTTTCTTGCACCATAGGAGCAATTACTAATATGGATTCCTTATAAAGTGTGATAGTTCTGAAGCGTTTCCTATAAAATCAATTTTTGTTTTTTTTCCTTTTAAAGTAAGATTTGAAGAGAGAAAATATTGATGAATGTGATTAGCATTTAAAGTATGCTCAAATATATTTATATGAGTCCCAATATTAATTCATTGATTCTATACTTAGAACATGATATGCATTCACACCAAATATGGCCCAAATTTTTTATGTTTTTTTAATTATGTTGAAATACATGTTAAAATATAATTTTGAGAATACAATAAAGAATACTTGTTTATAGGGATGTTTTTTGTGAGATGATTTCTTAGATGCATTTCAATATTTTTTACAGATCTCATCTTTTTATGATTTTTTTTTTAATGAATGCTCCATCGAGAGGGTTCAAATAACCCATTGAGTGCATTACATGTGTGACATATAAGGGTTGATATGTCCATGCATGATGGTAATTAAGTGTACACTATGATCATAATTGTGCAGTATAAAACAAGTTAACATAATGATTTGGACATCTATCTTATTAAATCCATAACTTTGGATCCAAAAACCCCTTTGAGATCTCGTTCACTTCAAAATGAAGATCTTAAAAATGATTCAGACATCTATATTTCAAAGGCCATAAATTTTGATTCAAGATCCTATTTAAGCTTTTATTCACATCAAAACAAAGATATCAGAAAGAAGAATACAACCATAACCCACTTCTCTAGCAAGCGTTGATTACATTATGTTTAGAGAACCATAAGAGACCAACTAAGGGTCCAAAATTGTATTTTAGTATTTTTTTCAATTTTATAAATTTGAATAAATTTCTAGGTAGACATGAACTTGAGTCAAAACTGATCTAATATTGTGAATTTTGGATTTAAGAGAATTTAATTTTTTTACGCCCACTCAAGCTTGCATGTAAAAGTTACCAAAAATAGTAGTGGGCAAACTTGCATGTAGAAGTTCCTAAAAATAACAGTTGCTAAACATAGCATGGGTCACTTAACTCTAGATATATTTTTTATATTTTTAGGTTTTTAATTTTACATGTTAACTCTAATATTGAGTTGAGATTCATTTAAAGACTCTTATGTAATATTTTTAATTAATCAAGAAGAACCAATAAATATTATTGTTTCATGAAATTATGAGTATTATGTGATTGATATTTTGATTTGCTAGTTTTTTGACTCATCATGTTGTCAAGGAAATGTTTTTATCTCACGACACCTAGGGTAATATGAACCATAAAAAATACGTAGTTAATATTTTTATAGTGACTTTCAACCATTTTGGCCTATAGGTGTTACATTGACATACATTCCCTAGATGTTTGAGTGGGTTCCATTGACCATATTAAATTTAAATTGTCAACAAAATATGCACATTGTTTATATGTTGTAAATGGATTAATGATGCACTATCTAGTCATCCCATGACCACATAAAAAATTTATAGGAAATTTGACAGCAAGTCCATATAAAATTAAAACCCTTTTTCTTTGTTTGGTGTATCTATCAATATTTTTTTTGGTGTAATCAATTTTCTTTTGGAGCCAACATGTGGCTCTAAACATTGATGATCAACAATTTCATTGACAAAATCGCACCGAATAATCTCACATTTGATGCAGATTAAATGCCAAAATAATGGTAAATGATGATAAAGAATTTTAATTATTGAGTGGAAAGTGTAACTATTGGACAAGGGTAGTTTATTGGATATATTTTAAATCACTGAAAAATTTAGCACTTAGCAACTTTGTTCAACCTGACACAACCATTGTGTATGATCAAATAATGAACAACTTCTGACCACTTTTACTAATTGAATGCATTTCCCTTTTGATAAGAATTAGTGGAGATTATATAGAGCTTAAATGATTTCAGTTTATGATAGAAACTGACTTATAAATAACATAAGGACAATAATAATAATCATGTTATATTTTATTCAAGCAAAGAGTTACAAATATATAAGAAAGTATCTCCTATAAACTAAGAGGTCTATTAGAGCTCCTATAATAACTCTCCCAATATAACCAAGTTGTTCTAACAACTCATAACACACTCTTCAACCATAAGTCTAATTATATGATTTTTTATCACAAATCACTCACTAACTATTACATTATATGATTTATTATTACAACTCATCATGCCACTATATTATCTTACTGGTACATAATATAAATATTCTCACTATTAATAATGTGAACACTAGTAATTCCTACCATTCAATCCCTTAGTGTGAACATTATTAATGCCTAATATTCACCCTCTTAATGTTAAAATGGGAATAAAAACACATTTTTAAAAGAATCAATCACCTCCTAAAAATGCTACTTAAACTAGGTACAACTCCATATGTTATCTCTTTTCCTTCTTGAAGGCGTAGCTATGATTTGAATTATGTAGGTCTAATCCCTTTCTCTTTGAATTATTTTGGATATTTTACTTCCTCATTAGATGCACAAATTATGAATTTATAAGATTCACAAACTTAGAATTGGTTGGAAAACCACCTACTTTGATTTTATCTCAAAATATTCTCCTGCTCCCCAAAAGTGATTTTTTTGAAAACATGAATAATTCTCCAATTTTTAAAAAGGAGTTTATTTTACACACTAGTGATATCCTAAAAAATAAGAACACTAAAAATGAAACACATTGCATCAGAAAGTAAAACACACTACTAAAAATCATGTCACAACATTATGGCACGACCCCATCACTTATGACTGATGAGAGGATGCTAAAAAACCTCCTTATTCCATTGCCTTCATCCTCTTACAGAGTTCTACTTAATTATGAAATTTGGATTTTATGATCAATTTTAGAATGCCCTATCACAACATGGACATAATGTACAAGTGATAGTGCATCAAGTTACAAGTAATGATTTTTTTGGAAAATTCTAATGATATAAAATGTCTCTTACACTGAATATTTTAATTATAAAGATGAGACAATAATATAAAGTTTTAACACAAATTTTTACTTAAATTGAAAAGATAATAAACATCTTTAAATGACTCATTAATTTTAGACAAAAGATGATAATTAATATCAATACACAATTCGATATCAAAACTTAGACTACTTAAAATTAAGCTAAAAAACAACAAGTATATAATAAATTAAAAATATTAATTTTTATAAAACTATTAAATATTTTAAAAAAAACTCCTTAAAAATCATAATAAATAAACTATATGTATTAACCCCACCTATTAAATAAATTTTTAAACACAACATAAAATGTTTGAGTAAAAATTAAACCAATAACTTAAACAAAACATTACACATTTAAAAAACTAAAATGATACTTAAAAGACTAAAATGATGGTTTAGATTGAGAATGGTAGTTGAGTATGTTTTCAATAAGGTTGAGTTTGGGTCTGCCCATGGAGTGAGAGGCCTACATTGGACAAGATCCGATTGGGCTAGGATCTAAATGGGAGTTAATATCTTTATGGAAATCTAAGGTGGATGGCTAGATTAGCGACTGCATATGGTGTGGCAAGGAGGGTTAAGATCAGTGGAAAGAGGCCATAATTCAAAACTTTTAATATGAAATTGATCCAATGCAATATCTCATTCACAAGTCACCATTTTTGGAGGAATAGATGGTGGAATGCCTTAACAAAAAAAATTCTAAAAATAAAAACGAGCCTGTAAATGATAAACGATGATGAAGGACTGATCAATGCACATGTAGTATGTAGTAGATGGTTTGTGATGAGTAATATCCATATAGGTTGTGCAATAGACTCTCGGAGGACATAAATCGTGATGATTTCTACCAATAGAATTTATAGATGACAATCAATATAACTTCCATGAGTGGATGAGCTGGTAGGCAAAATACAATAAATCATATATATAATATAATAGCCAAAAATAAATTATTAATACATGGTCGATAGTTACTTGATAAATACTTGAGCAAGGAAGAGACTTATAGCGACACACAATAGATAAATACTCACAATAATGGAACAAATGATGTTGAACACTTCTCTCCCTTTTAACACAAACCTTAAACTAAGAAAACCAAAACAAATTGTCTTATTTTAGACTTTACATTATTTGGGTCAATAGAACATAGCTTCCCCTCTATAGACTAATAGAGCATTCTCGTAGAAATTTCCTACTCTGATACCATTGGTAAGAATTAGTGAGATTATATAGAACTTCAATGGATTCAGTTCATGATAGAAATCAAATTATAGCGAACACAAGGACAATAATAATAATCATGTTATATTTTATTCAAGCATAGAGTTATAAATATATAGGCAAACATCTCTTATAAACTAGGAGGCCCATTAAATCTCCTATAATAACTCTCCCAATATAACCAAGTTGTTCTAACAACTTGTAACACACTCTTCAACCATAAGTCTAATAATGTGATTTGTTATCACAAATCACTCACTAGGTATTAAATCATATTATTTATTTTTACAACTTATCACACCACTATGATATCTTATTGATATATAATATAAATAATTGCTTTTAATAATGTAAACACTAGTAATTACTAACACATTTGAAGGCCATTAAAACTTATAATTTATGGGTTACAAATGAATATTACCATCAAATATATATTAAATACATAAATAATATAGTATATATAATAATATACTATACTATATAGAATATCTCTCTCTCTCTCTCTCTCTCTCTCCACCATTATGTACACACACACACACACACACACACACACACACACACACACACACACACACAACAAATCCATAAAGTATAGTCCTAATTCATGTTA
Organism: Torreya grandis; assembly: GCA_037957365.1. Lineage (NCBI taxonomy): Eukaryota > Viridiplantae > Streptophyta > Pinopsida > Cupressales > Taxaceae > Torreya > Torreya grandis. The sequence continues at coordinate 4,709,880 of JARHVA010000267.1, forward strand.
TTACCAGAAAGGGATGAAGTCTAAGAAAGGATCCACCATTATGTAATGTGGTATCCTAATAAAACACAACCAATAAAACATATACAAAAGACATATAAAAACTAACTTTTCAAGAAGGGAAACACCATGTCCTAAGGCAAGATATGCTCCCACAAGAATTCATAATCCAAATCTTCCCAACCCATTGAATTTATGGAACAAGCAATTGTAAACACCTCGAGTTTAGCTTCCTCAACCAAAGAATATGATGACATGACAACAACACTTTCACCATATTTGTCACTAATAGAAGCTATAACATCCCAATCACCCACCCTAGAGGGAGTCTTGCTATAGATTCTCAATAGATAGAATTAAACCATTTCATCTTTCTCATCCAATTTTAAATTTGGCTTTTCATGTACCCTCTCACTCACATGTTGATTATTTCCAAAGATCATAGTGCCACCATAGAACTAGTCCTTTGGAGGTTTGAATCCCCTTAATTTAATGCATTTGTTAATTACCTCCCTAGACAAGATAATAGATACTTAGATATGACTATTGTTAATTGTATTTTCATGGATAATAACCTTCCCTTCAAGGTAAATTTTAGTGGTGAATTCTTGCTTATTCATCAAAATTTTAGTTTTAGAAATTGGCATTTGGTGGTTTTATGGGGTAGTGAATAGTATGGATTTGCCTAAATTATTTGGATGTAAGTTTTTATAGGTAAGCTTACCTAATATTTAAAATATTTTACACACTTACAAATCTATTTTAATGCTAATTTGAAAGTGAATCTGAGTGCATTTACCACTATATGTACTATATAATCCTTTGATGATTGAACTTTTAAATCATATATACATTGTTTTAGTTTGTCTACATTAGTGCCCATAGCTTTCACTAGTATGTGATGGTTTCAGCCACCAGCATCTATGGTATTTATCAGCATTCACTTGCTTAACAACATCCATGTCATTTGATAACATATGTGCACCCTAAAAAATCAATGTTGTCCATTAGCATCCATGTGATTCACTAGAATTCGTGTCACCTGTTAGTGTTCACTGATGAGATATGTGTCGTTCATTATCATCCATCACCCATCTACCTTATAAATGAATCTAATTAAATGACATCTATTGAAAATGTTAAGGGGGTGGGACAATCAACAAAAATAATAACCATGTTAACTAATTTTAGCTAGCTACAAAAATCCCCCAAGCAACTGACATCCACACCTAATACAAGTACTATACTAAATGATGAAAAGTATTTTTATTTATTTTAAGTATCTTAATTAGATTCAATAATAATTCAATTGTAAATTAATGTATAACCCATAAATAATGGTATTCTAGAGGAATAGATTAATGAAAACATGTTACCATTTGAATATATTATTGATGATGACATGCCAACACTCGAATACATTCCTAACTATGACTATGAAATGCCTCAAAAGGGGGACAATTAAAAACCATATTAGGTGAAAATACAATTAGAAACTTATAGATCTCATGAAACACCAACTTTGGTTAAAATTTCAACTTAAAATTATATGAAAAAGAATAATAAACTAGAGGACATTCTTGATAATGAGATCCAAATACCTGATAGGATTTATATGCATCAAACACAAACTTCAATTGAAGACATCACCAAGAAATATGTGTTAAATAACATATGTACATGGACAATTGGTAGGTATTTTAATTTTGATTGGGCCATTAAATATCCTTTTATTGAACCATCAGAGATATAAAATGGTATTGATACTCCAAAAAAATGTAGACGTACAATATGTAGATGAAAACTAGGAAATGACCACAAAATGCAAATTAAGTTGGACATAATTGAGATTTTTTTTGGAAAAAGATATGTGTTGGTAAAATAAAAATATGTACAAAACCATAAAACACATATGGAAATAGGTAAAATAATGCATGCAAGGTATGTAATGGAATATGAAGATCATCAGAAACATCTATGACATCACATTAAAAAGGAGGACCAATAACAACCCAATTAAGAAAAGTTAATCAAACTAATATTCATGCCAAAAATATACATTTCTATACAATATAAAACATTATAAAAAAGGTAGACCTATATCATATTTTTTAGAGTATAAGATTTTATTCCAACATAATAGATTTCATAACATTCCACAATCCCATTGGTCAGATAATAATGATTAGGAAATGGCAAAGTGTCTCCCCATGATTGAGAAGGAACATTTGAAAAAAAAATAAAAAAGCACAATTTATCTCATTGTCAATTGATGAGGTCATAGTAATTGACAACACATCATGGGTTTGCATTCATGTTTATACTTTTCATAACCATTCAAGGTGTTGGGTGAATATTTTGTCAGTCAGCTGTCTGATTAAGCAAAATAGGTCTTATCATCCACAACAAAGGAGATTGGTCAGCCCAGTGTGTAGGTTTACTACATCAGAGGTGGACAAATCTCTCCTCTCATCAAGGGGAGGTTCCCTATGAATATGCAGGAGCTTTATACTATATATATAAATAAGCAGAAAATAACACACAAGGGTAGGATAAGCCATCCATCTCTCTAGTTTTAGAGATGATGTTAACAAACAGAGGAGAAAATCTTGGTGAAAACACTGAAGGCACTTCTCTTCTTTCAGAAGTGTTCTTGCAGGAAATAGCAGGAGTTCTTTCAGGTAGGATAAGCGACTGGTAACAAAGGATAAGAACCAGCAGGATGAAATGGAAAGCAAAGTCTCCACCTTAACTGCCTAAAGAGTGAAACACAGAGGATAATGGGGGCACAAAGTCATCCCAGAATCCTCAACACAGGAGGAAAAGAAAAACACACACTGAAAATAATTGTGAAAGCACAAAGTCTTCCCACGGTTGGCTTCAGGACACCTTCCTTATTACTTTCACTAATTATGCTTTCCAAATTAAATAGATGAGAGCACATTCAGAAGACAGACATAAGAATAATCTCCTAAAATGATACAAGCCAAAACAACACAAAGTCTGCAAACAACTTGCTTTCTCATTCAGATAAAATGAAAATGAAATTACAATTTGAGCTCAAAGTTTGAGTATTCTCCTTTCAACTGGGCAGAGTTTCACTCCTGTAAAAATAAAAAAGTCCCTTTCATAATGAAAGAAATTACAATATATAGCACTCCAAGAAAGACTTGGGCACTTGTTTTCATGAAAAAGGCCCATGCTGAATTGAATGCCTTCAATGCACCTTCAATTCTATCTGGAGGGACCATGTTAGGAATAGCGCATTGCCTTAACTATGGCATGTGCCTTCATCTAATATGTCTCTTCCTTGGTATGGACTGTCTGGTTCTTTTCTTGATGTTTGTGTAGCTATCCAATTTGTCTTTACTTCATGGAAGAAAAACAGGCCGCATCCTTGATTTGGTGCGCTTAGAAGTCTACTTGATCCACTGTTTCACCTACTAGAAATAACTCTTTTGAAGATTTTTTTGGTCCTTTGGTCTTTTTCCTCTCTCCCCTGTAGCAATTTGAGTCTTCAGGCTCTCTTTTCATCTAGTCGCTTGGTTCTTCCTTTGGCTCCTTCTTTAGTCATGGCAAGTTCCGCTGTTATGAAACTTATTAGAAACTTACAAAAAATGGAATCCATGACACTTCTTGCCTGAGTAGCTTCAAAAGGGGAACGCGGATGTAGACACTTGTCACATTCTATTGAGTTATAATGGGACATGTGGTGTGTTCTGCTTAACTTATAGAAGCTTTAGAAACTTTTTGAGAGTCCTACGGAAGATGACATGTGGTAGCTTCCACTCTGCTTTAGAAATAATATAGAAATATTTGAGACTCATTTGGATTCACATGGATGATGCCACTTGTCATGCTTTTCTTGAACTTAGAAACTCACTCGGGGCGCACCATAGTCCTTACGACACAAAAAGGAGAGACTGTGGATGTTGACACTTGTCAGCTTTTGCTGAGTTATAACAGAACACGTGGCACGTTCTACAGCTTTGAAACTTATTATAGACTGTGTCCCAATAGATGACACTTGGTAGTTTCCACTTTGAATCTATAAGGGATATGTGGTGGCTTTTCACTGCACTTTGAGGTTTGATCTTTCCTGGAGGGTTCAGGCTTCTTTGGCGAGCTTTGGCTTTCAGGATTTTTTCGTCAGGATTTTCCTTCAAACAAGAAGTCTGAAGGAATTCCTTCAAACAAAATGTCTAAAGGAAAGTTTCACTTTTTTTCCTTAGCCATTTCAATTGTTTCAATTTCTTTGAGCTTTCTCCCTGAGTGAATTCCTTCAAATTTTGCGCTCTATTTGAATTTCCATGAATATTCCCTTAATTTAAATTTGACGTCTACAGGGCCATCAATGGTCACTATCCGCTTGAACCATGTTAAACCTTAAACCTATGAACCCATTGAAAGTACATTGGTTCATTAGTTCATCAGTTCATTTTGTCTCTTTTGTTCCATCGCTTCCTGGTTCAATTGCTTTCCTGCTCCTTGGTTGAACCATCTGTTAAACCATTTGTTTGCCACTTCTTTCTTTGACTAAGGCTGCCTTTGAAATTTTAAACCTATGAACAATTGAACTTTGAACTCTTTCGATTCAAGGTTCAATCGGCTCATTGATTCTTCCTTTGCCCGTTGCTTCCTTGTTCTTTCTAAGCTCTTTGATCTTCATCGTACTAGTTGAACCTTTGAACCTGTGAACTCATTGAACCTTTTGGTTCAATGGTTCAATCAGTTCATTCTTCATTATTTAGCTAAGTCTTTTTGATCTTTTGAACCAAGCATGTTGAACCAATTGGTCATTGAACCTGTTGAACCGTTGAACCAAAGTGGTTCAAGGTTCAATGATTCAACGGTTCAAGCCTTTATTTTTCATTAAGTGTTTGAAGCCATGTAACATTAAAGTGGTTGAAATTTGAACTTTGAACTTTGATGAATGCGCTCAACTCTTGTCGACGACATTGAACCTTGAACCCACTAAACCCTTGAACCTTTTGATTCAAGGTTCAACGGTTCAATCCTTGCTTAGAAGCTTGTCGATTGAATTCTTTTGGTTGAACAAAGGTACCGAACCAATCCTGGGAATGACTAAGTGTATAGAGCTTGCTTCTTTCCTACAGAATCCATAGAAATCAACCTGTGAAGCCCATAGAACTAAGCCTATAGAGTCCGTAGATTTAAGCCTACAGAGTCTGTAGATTTAAGCCTACAGAGTCTATAGATTTAAGCTTGTAGAATCCATAGAAATCACCCTGTGAAGTCTGTAGAACTAAGTCTATAGAGTCTGTAGATTTAAGCCTACAGAGTCCATAGATTTAAGCCTACAGAGTTTGTAGATTTAAGCCTGCAGACTCCATAGAAATCAACCTTTGAAGCCCGTAGAACTTCGCCTGTAGAGTCCATAGATTCAAGCCTGCAGAGTCTATAGATTCAAGCTTGCAGAGTCTATAGATTTCTAGAAAAGATTTAAAAAATGAAGAACTTGAATGCTCAAAATAATTTTTGAAAAGGGAAGAGAGGATTTTGTTCTATTGAACCAAAATAGTTCATATGTTGTCCCAAAAATGAGTGATATTTTTGGGGGACAACAGCTGGCTCCAGTTGGGGAACTTCCTTCAGTTGAAAACTTGAAACAGTTGAGGGGAGTAGAAACCAGAATCTCCAGTGCCTTGAAGTATGCCATTGGGCTATGGAGTCATGCTACCCAAAAAGAAAGGCTCCAAAAAATGAAAATGAAAAGCACAAAATAGAACTAAAGACTATTCAAATATACATATGTACAGGTGAACTCATCTGATTCTTCAAAAATTGAAGTGCTTCAAATGCTGCCCATTGTGAAATAATGAAAATGGTGTTCTATCTTGATAAACAAGCAGGAAACCATTTTATCCACAGAATCAGTGATGGGTGAATGGAACTCTCCACCAGGAATCACATTTTCTGTGCACTCTTGTTGGCTCTCTCTTCTTGCTCCATGGTAAGATGTCGTCTTCAATCTGAAAACCATAAATATTTGCTCTCTCGGTGAAGATTTCCTCTTCTTGACTTTGACACGCAGCAGTATGGTCCACTACCATAGCTTGCTGTTCTGCTGGTTTAGTCTAGCACATGTTTTGATTGACAGCATTAAACTCCCAACAAACCATCAGCTCAACATCTCCTTGGGCATGAAAGAGTTTGACATCTTTATCTTGAGCAGCCTTTAACTCGAGTAATAGAGATTCATACTCGATAGTGGTGTTGGTGTTACTAAACTACAACTCATATAAAGGAGGAAAAATATCCCCTCGAGGAGATATCAACACTATCCTAGCTCCAACACTGGTAGAGGAATTACTGCCATCAAATTCCTGGATCCAAACATCATCAAAAACTGATCTTCTACTAGATTTTTCTTCATTAGAGATGGAAGATCCTTTTTTATTTGTATTGAGCCCTACCAATTCTTTTGATGTCTTGTTTGAATCAATTCCTGGATTGCCAGCTACAGGACTTTCATCTACAGAAACATGAACATCCTCTATGGACAAAAAATAATTACCCCTGCCTGGAGACTCAAATAAAATCTGAGCTTCAGGTGCTAATGTCTGAGTGACAAAATATTTTTCTTCCTTTTTAGGGAGCAACCTCTTGATACCACCTTTGACAGGGATCCTTGCCTTAGATAGGTCCATGCTCAACTCACCACCCACATCCTTGCAGAAATTTCATCCTAGCAAAATGCCTTATGAGGCTGGGACGTCAGCCACCAGGACTGTCATCTTGATTCTCTTTTCTGGGAATGCCACAAATGCAAATTGGGCATCCTTGATTTTCCCCAGCAGTGGTACTTTCTTGTTCTCCATGGAGAAACATCTACCGTATGTCTTGGTCAATGTGAGGCCAAGGGATTCAACCACTTTGGTAGGCATGACATTGTCTGAAGCTCTAAAATCAATGATGCAATTGCTCAGCTTGTGACCATTTATCAATAGGGAAACATAAAAAGGCTCTATTTTCCCCGAGGCAGTAGGAGGAGTAATGACAAGGTTGCTTGGGATGGGAATCTTCTTTGGGGGATCATGAGTTACCTTTCTAATCTCTTGTCCTGCAGGGATGGCTTCACTCTTCACACATTCTACCAACCTGTCCAACTGCTTAGGATTGGCTTGTAGGAATTCAAATTTAGACATTTGGATTTTAGTTTTCTTGACATGGTCGACTATGTCAAATGACTGAAATGGACTACGAAGAGAGGATGGGAGTTCATACTTTTGGTTTTTGGGAGGGGGAGGACTAATCTATGAAGTTGAAGTTGAAGGTGCAAAAATGTTTGGGGTACTTACTTTTTTAGCAACCACCGGGTCCTTTGGCTGGAAAGGTAGAGAAGTTCCTTGTTTGGAAATTGAAATTGTAGGCTGAGCTCACTCCTCTATTCTTTATTTATTAGCTTGCTGGGTTGACTAATTCTTGGATTGGGTGAATACTGCGTATGATCCCTCGACTACTTCACCTTTACTTCTAGGTTCATCTTGGTAATTCAGGAAACTAATGTGGGAGTCGCCAACTGATTCTTCTTGATCCTCCATGAAGAGACCATCGTCATTTTCTTGATCAAACTCAGGTTGGAAAGAGAAATCATGTTCTATTTCTAGATATCCAATTGCTGAGTTGGTTGGAGGCACTTCAAGGGCAAGGTTCCTCTATGGGGGAGGAAGACAATTTGGTTGCCCTTGATTCCTAGCAGCATTGCCTTGGCATGCTTGATTATGAAATGTCCTCCTTGGTATATCTCGATAAGGAGGACCAGACATACCTTGGGCCACTTGCTTTTTCAATGCTAGCAGTTCGTTTGCCAGCTTTTGCACCATTTGATTAGTGGTGCTTATAGATGGATACTCAGAAGATGAAGAGGATTTACCTCTGTTAGGATTTCTCCTTATCTTTCCTCCCAAGATAAGGTCATCTTATACCTCAATATCCAAGTCCTGAGCAGTAACAAGGTCTATGTGTCTAGCTTGTCTCAGCAAAAAAACTCAATTCAGGCAGCTGTGAGTTGATGAATAAACCCTTGAGATTTTGAGGTGTCAGCTAGGCGACCATGGAAATCCTGTGCCTTAGCTTGTCGAACCTGACAATGAAGTCCCTCATAGGTTCATGGGGCTCCTTCTTCATCTGTGTGAGCTAGGCCAACAAGGCATGTGCATCTTTTGTAGGCTTGAACCTGGCTTCAAACTTATCTTTAAGAGTGTCCCAATCAGTTACTGATAGAGCTTGTAGATGGTAGAACCAGTCTGTAGTAGCGCCTTGTAGTGTCTCCACGAATAGCCTGACTGCTATTTCTTCAAATTCCACCCCTATTATGCCACAGGCTATGCTAAAGGCAGCAATATGTTCATTAGGGTGAACTTTACCATCACCAAAAAACTTAGGAAAATTATTCCTTGAACTATGTGGAAGCTCATGTAGAGGTGGGGTCAAATTCAACGGACCAAAAGAGTTATCCCAGGGGCCTTGAGCCATGATTTGATTATGTAAAAGTGGGATCACAAATCTAGGTGGAGTATGGATAGGTAAAGCTCTACTAATAGCAAAAAAAGAAGCTCTGCCTTATGTTGGTGACCTAGTAGGGGTAGGAGGAAGACTCCTAGTTCGTTGAAGGTGAGGTTGTGGAGGAAACAACTCAAAATTACTCTGCTGCACCAACTCAAAAGCAGGGTCAACAACACCTTGAGATTTCTGGCTTTTAGTATAATGTGGAGTTGTCAAATTGCAAAACAAAAATTTAAAAGAGTAGGATCTGCTTCAGGTTGAAGCTTGAGACTTCAAACTACGCGCTCTTCCCTAGTAGAGTCGCTAAAAATATTGTTGGGTGAATATTTTGTCAGTCAGCTATTTGATTTAGCAAAATAGGTCTTATCATCCACAACAAAAGAGATTGGTTGGCCCAGTGTGCAGGTTTACTACATCAGAGGTGGACAAATCTCTCCTCTCATCAAGGGGAGGTTCCCTATGAATATGTAGGAGCTATATACTATATATATAAATAATCAAAAAATAACACATAGGGGTAGGATAAGCCATCCATCTCTATTTTTTTAGAGATGATGTTAAGAAATAGAGGAGAAAATCCTGGTGAAAACATTGAAGGCACTTCTCTTCTTTCAGAAGTGTTCTTGCAGGAAACAACAAGAGTTCTTTCAGGTAGGACAAGCGACTGGTAACAAAGGATAAGAACCAGTAGGATGAAATGGAATGCAAAGTCTCCACCTCAACTTCCCAAAGAGTGAAACACAGAGAATAATGGGGGCACAAAGTCATCCCAAAATCCTCAACACAGAAGGAAAAGAAAAACACACACTGAAAACAATTATGAAAGCACAAAGTCTTCTCACAGTTGGCTTCAGGACACCTTCCTTATTACTTTTACTAATTCTACTTGCCAAATTAAATAGATGAGAACACATTTAGAAGATAGACATAAGAATAATCTCCTAAAATGATACAAGCCAAAACAACACAAAGTATGCAAACAACTTGCTTTCTCATTCAGATAAAATGAAAATGAAATTACAATCTGAGCTCAAAGTCTCAGTATTCTCCTTTCAATTGGGTAGAGTTTCACACCTGTAAAAATGAAAAAGTCCCTTTCATAATGAGATAAATTACAATATATAGCGCTCCAAGAAAGACTTGGGCACTTGTTTTCATGAAAAAAGTTCATGCTGAATTGAATGCCTTCAATGCGCCTTCAGTTCTATTTGGAGGGACCATGTTGGGAACATTGCATTGCCTTAACTATGGCGTGTCCCTTCATCTAATATGCCTCTTCCTTGGTATGGACTATCTAGTCCTTTTCCTGATGTCTGCGCAGTTGTCCAATTTGTCTTTACTTCATGGAAGAAAAATAGACTGCATCCTTGATTTGGTGCGCTTAGAAGTCTACTTTATCCACTATTTCACCTACTAAAAATAACTCTTTTGAATATATTTCTAGTCCTTTGGTCTCATTCCTCTCTCCCCTATAGCAATTTGAGTGTTTGGGCTCTCTTTTCAGCTAGTCACTTTGTTCTTCCTTTGGCTCCTTCTTTGGTCGTGATGAGTTCCACTGTTATGAAACTTATTAGAAACTTACAAAAAATGGAATCCATGACACTTCTTACCTGAGCAGATTCAAAAGGGGAACATAGATGCAGACACTTGTCATATTCTGCTAAGTTATAATGGGACACGTGGCATGTTCTGCTTAACTTATAAAAGCTTTAGAAACTTTTTGAGAGTCCTACAGAAAATGACATGTGGCAGCTTTCACTCTACTTTATAAAAAATATAGAAATGTTTGAGACTCATTCAAATTCACACAGATGATGCCACTTGTCACACTCTACTTGACCTTAGCAACTCACTCAGGGCCCACCATAGTCCTTATGACACAAAAGGGAGAGACTGCGGATGTTGACACTTGTCGACTTTCACTGAGTTATAAAGGAACACGTGGCATGTTCCATAGCTTTGAAACTTATTAGAAACTATGTCCCAGCAGATGATACTTGGTAGTTTCTGCTTTGACTCTATAAGGGACACGTGGCAGCATCACTGCACTTTGAGATTTGATCTTTCCCAGAGGGTTCATGCTTCTTTGGTGGGCTTTGGCTTTCAGGATTTTTCCATCAGGCTTTTCCTTTAGACAAAAGTCTGAAGGAATTCCTTCAGAAAAAATGTTCGAAGGAAAGTTTCACTTCTTTTCCTTAGCCATTTCAATTATTTCAATTTCTTCAGGCTTTCTCCCCGAGTGAATTCCTTCAAATTTTGCGCTCTATTTGAATTTCCATGGATATTTCCTTACTTTAAATTTGACATCTATGGGGCCATCAATGGTCGCTAGCTGCTTGAAGCATGTTAAACCTTGAACCTGTGAACCCGCTGAAAGTACATTGGTTTATTAGTTCATCGATTCATTCTGTCTCTTTTGTTCCATTGCTTCCTAGTTTAATTGCTTTCCTGCTCCTTGGTTGAACCATCCGTTGAACTATCTATTTGCCGCTTCTTTCTTTGACTGAGGTTGCCTTTAAACTTTTGAACCTATGAACCATTGAACTTTGAACTCTTTCGATTCAAGGTTCAATCGGTTCATCGATTCTTCCTCTGCCCGTTGCTTCCTTGTTCTTTCTAAGCTCTTTGATCTTCATCGTACTGGTTTAACTTTTGAACCTATGAACTCATTGAACCTTTTGGTTCAATAGTTCAATGGTTCAATTGGTTCATTCTTCATTATCTGGCTAAGTCTTTTTGATCTTTTGAACTAAGCGCATTGAACCAATTGGTCGTTGAACCCTTTGAACCATTGAACCAAAGTGGTTCAAGGTTTAATGGTTCAATGGTTCAAGCCTTTGTTTTTCATTAAGTGTTCAAAGCCATGAAACTTTGAAGTGGTTGAACTTTGAACTTTGAACTTTGATGAATGTGCTCAACTCTTGCTGATGACGTTGAACCTTGAACCCATTGAACCCTTGAACCTTTCGATTCAAGGTTCAATGGTTCAATGGTTCAGTCCTTGCTTAGAAGCTTTTCGATTGAATTCTTTTGGTTGAACCAAGGTACCGAGCCAATCCTGGGAATGACTAAGTGTTGAGAGCTTGCTTCTTTCCTATAGAGTTTGTAGAAATCAACCTGCGAACCCTGTAGAACTAAGCCTGCAGAGTCTATAGATTTAAGCCTATAGAGTCTGTAGATTTAAGCCTATAGAGTCCATAGAAATCAACCTGTGAAGCCCGTATAACTTGGCCTGCAGAGTCCATAGATTCAAGCCTGTAGAGTTCGTAGATTTCTGGAAAATCTTTAAAAAATGAAAAACTTGAATGCTCAGAACAATTTTTGAAAAGGGAAGAGAGGATTTTGGTCTGTTGAACCAAAATAGTTCATATGTTGTCCCAAAAATGAGTGATATTTTTGGGGGACAACACAAGGCAACCTCAATTGTTAGTTGTATGTAAAATAACAAAAAATTGCAATGTTGAAATTTTTTATGGATTGATTATTTCTAATTTCAAGGATATAACCGGGATGGATGATTATGCTATAATTACTAAGTTAGTTTGTGTTGGTTCTAATGGTTCATCGGTGATGCAAGGGCACATAACTAATCATGTGTTTGACTACAATCAATAGTTTCCTTATATATGATTCCAAATCATTTCTTGGCTCATAGAATGAATCTTGATTACAAGATTGTTAGCACATTTCAAAATGTTGTAAAACTGGAGGAACTTATCCATGACTTGCATGCATACATGTCACCCAATACAAAGAGATTTTTAGATTTTCAAAAGAATTAAATTAGAGTGACTGCTGGTAAAAATATTTGAAAAAATGTTGATATGAGATGGATCTCTATGTATGAGCTAACATGCATAATTTTCAAATAATATCCATCATTATTAGTTTTATGTATAAATAGTAGAAGGAAGTAGATAAGGAAAAATATTTTTATATCATTTAACATATTTAGAAATTTTGTTGACATTATTTTATATTCTTCTAATGTTGAAAGAAATGCAATGTTTGATTAAACATGCACAATATATGTCCATATACATTTTTGACATTATATCATTGCCAAAATAGATTTGTTAATATTTATATATGTAA